>JANHGL010002890.1:0-28911 GCA_024611195.1 Ceyx melanurus
TCACGCTGCAGCAAAAAGATTGTTAAATCTCCCCAAACCACCCTCAGCCCCCCTCCCTGTCGCACCCCCAGGTTCTGGTGGCCCTGCATTCCCGCTGGTGGCTCCGGGCAGGGCTTCAGGGGGCACCGGTAAACGGCAGCTTCCCCTCCTCGTTACTCGTCCCAACCTGCTACAAATACCGGGAATAGCAGCGGGGCTGTCAGCAGGGCTGGGCGTGCAAGCCCCTGCACATACACATACACTCGCGCGCGCACGCACACACACACACCTCCCCGGCTGCCTCTGACCTGGAGAAGGGATTTTTGCACCTCATGGGCACATTACAGTAGGTCTCCCTGGGCACCCTGGTGTCTCCAAGGGGCAGCTGTAGGTCCAATAGGCTGCTCTTCACATACTGGTCCCACACAGGGCCCAGGCAGTAGCAAGCAAGGAGCATGAGTTAGCACCCCCAGATCCCAGGGATCTGTTTGAGGCATTTGGTGAGAAAATAGCCTGGGTTCTAGATGGCACAGACCTCGTGGTTCATCTCATGAGGGTTCCTGCGTGGCTGTGCGGTGATGGGGACGTTGGCTGGGCCACTGCCTGATGGGGTGCTAGTGCCCTCGGCTCCAGGCAGTCCCCTGGGACAGAGCCTGTCAGGGATCTGGGACAGGCTGGCAGCACCCGGCAGGGCTGAGCTCCCACTGTGCCAGTGCATGGGGAGCAGAGGGTGTTTCTAAGAGAATCTCCTTCCTTCCAAGGTTGAATATGAGTCAGGTTTTGGAGCGACTTTAATTACTTCTGGATCAATAGGCTCGGCACAGCCAGCAAAATCCAATCATAACCTCGGGGGCCTGCCTGCTCAGCCCTCCCTGCCTGCTCAGCCTTTCCTGCCTTCAGGGAGGCACACACTCCCCAGCTGTGGTGCTCTCCAGCACCTGCCAGCCCATCATCCAGCAGGACACTGTCTTACACACAGACCAGCACCTCACTTGCTCAGCCCTAGCAGAAGACACATATCCACCAGTGCAGGGCAGCAGATGGAGATGCTCCAGTGTTACAGGGCATGGCCAGTGCTGCCAGGGGAACCCCATGCACCCCTGAGCCCTTTCCCTCATCCTTTGCACAGAGCAGGTCTGTGGTCCCCAGACATGCCCTCTACTCTGGGCACAAGCCTGACAGCACCCAGGAGGGCAGAACCAACCTGGCAGCATGTAGTAGCCCCTGTTGTGCTCTGGGATGAGAGGGGGGCACTTGCCACCCACCCTGTGTCCACTCCCCCCGACTAGCTCCCCTCTCCCAAGCCACCCTGGCTCGGCCAGGCGCTGCATAAATAGCTGTTTGTGTCTCTGCTTGGCCCCTGCGTGGGAAATAATATCGGCTGATGGAACATAATGCCCTGCTTCACATGTTCAATTTTATCATTTTCCGAGGCAGGCAATCTTCGTTTAAAGCTGAATGGGCTAGGGAATGTTAATGAAGCACCAGCGCTGCTCTGCACCGTGCTTTATCTCTTCGAGAATAATTTGGGTGAGCTCGGAAATAGAGTTCCTAGTCCCAATTCAAGCAGCGGCAGCACCGTGTGTCGATAAAAGTGTAATTCCTGGCCAGCGCGTGGCTCTGAATACATGACAACTTAACTCTTGGGGTCCCACTGGGATGGTGCTGTCCACAGCTGCCTGCATACCTGCATCAGGCCTGACTGTCCTGTGTGCCCAGTACCAGCCTGGGTGCTCAGCCAGAGCAGGATGGGGTCTATTGCTCCTGCTCACCGGGGCTGCAGAGTGAGACATGCAGCCCAGGGAGCAGAGATAAGAGGGCAGGAGCAGAGCTGGAGGAAATCAGTCTCCATGGACAGACAGGACCCCACAAACAGATCTGCAGCAGTGTCAGCCTGCAGAATGGCCAGGAATGGGGGCTCTTCTGGGGCTGGGGAGGGATGGAGAGAGGGAAAGAGGTAGGGGCCAGGCTGGAGGATCAGGATGGAGGGAGAGGGTAAGGGAAATGGGTTCAAAGGAGAAGCCCCATATGAGTATCCCATCCTGGAGAGTCTGGCAGAGCAGGGTGGGTTATCATGGGCTGAGGGCACATGCTTGCCCTGATGGCTGAGTGAGGGGCTCCCCATGAAGGGCTCTGTGCCCCAGGGCTGACTGAGGTGAGCAAGGTGAATTTGCAGGTGTATGGAAGGAGAAATGAAGGAGCAAGAGTGGGTAGCTTAGGCCAAAAGGTGGCCCAGACCTTCAGAGGTCTGCCACCTTCTGCTCTGACCCTGCCTGATGGCACTGACTCCAGCTCCCACACAGGCAGTGGCGTCCTGCACAGGATGACCCTGGGGCTCTGCCCTCCTCATCCTTTGTGTAGCTCCCTTGGGCTCCAAACATGGTTAGCAGGTCTTCCCAGGACAGCACAGCACCCTCCAAGCTATGGTCCCCACATCCTGATTACCTCACCCCAAAGACACTGGGCAGGGGTCCCAGCGAGTGTTCAGCAGAGCACCGCAGGCACCAAGCTAGGCCTCCTCCAGGGAGACAGCCAGTGGGTGCCAGGATGGACCCTTCCCGTGGGAATAAGCAGGGAGGGCAGCTTTCCAGCACCGTTAATCAGGGTTGCAAGAGCTGGGATTAATGTGCACTCCAAGGCTCTCCAGTCCCAGCTGTGATCCAGCCCTCTGCTCTCAGCCAGAGCTGCCTCTACGCGCTGAATTATCAGCCTGAGTAATTAAGTGGAGAGCTTTGTTTTAATGCAGACATCTGATGCCTTCGCACCGAGGAGCACAACAACTGTCGCGGGTGTTTATGCTCTGTGCAACACATCTGGCTCACAGGGAGAAAATCCATCTCCTGTGCTGTGCGAGATTAAAGGGAATGCAACCTGACTGTGGAGAGAGAAGGGACGGCTCAGCAGCTGGTGTGGTGGGCAGGGTTCATCCCGGAGCAATGTCCCACTGGCTCCTGGAAACCTGCTAGCAGGAGGCTGTGGTCCAGGGCTGCCCAGCAAAGCCCACATCCCCTCCTCTCCTCTGTGCACAAGGCAGCACAACACGTTTTGAGATGAGGGATAATTACAGTCTCAGAGATAAATGGAAATAGGGCAAAATAGAACATGTGTTTATCGGATGTAGATGGTGCCTGACTCACCTGATACCTGCTGATGATAAGGGAGCTGTCTTTTGGAGGAGGAGGGATGCAGATCTCAAACCAGCTGCTGTGCCATGCAGAAAATTGTTGCTTTGCACAGATTAGGGGATTATAACCAATGCAAGGAGCCGGAAAGAGGCTGCTGTGGAAAAAAAACAGGCTGTGAGGAGAGAGGAGATAGTGGGAATCGGAGAGGATGCTGCTGGAACCACTGAGGAATCGCCTCATTTAATAGATTCCTCTGTCACCCCAAAAGTGAGGGGTGTAGGAAATCTGCTGATGTCACAAAAGCACAGATCTTTTGTCTCTGCTCAGCACCTGAACCACTGGTGCTCTGCTCATCACATTCACTTGGGACATCTGAATGGTGTCATGGGTATTTAGTGCCTTTCCTACTGAGCAGCTTGGCTGGCCAGGTGCTAGGGTGAGCTGTGCCTTTGTGGATCCCTTCTCTACCAGCTTCCCCCAGCATCTCAGGGCTCCTGGAGACCCCATCACTTTGTGGGTGCTGTTGGCAGCAGGACTCTCTCACTTGCTGCCTCATGGCAGGGCTATTTCCATGAGAGCGCCTGCCATCGCCTCGAGCACCTCCAGCTCCCAGCTCCATGGCACTGCTAGGAAGTGGAAAGGGCTATCCAGGATGAAGGGGATAGCAAGAGGGACTCCTGGGTGAAGGAAAAGGAGGCTCCAGCTGAGACTGTAACTGCTGCATGTGGTGCATCAAAGGAAGCTTGCTGGGAGAAACTGTTTCCAAGGACAAATGCTCCATGTGGTTTCCATCAAAAAACACACTCTGGGCTGCTCCCCCACTGAGAAAAACATATTGACATTTGGCCTGGGACCTCTGACCCTGCAATTATCTGGCCAAGGAGCAAATGCTGCTGAGGTTGAGGAAAACCAAGACTTGTCCAGCTCCCTGTGTCATAGAGCAGCCAGGGCTGGTTCAGCTCTGCTCCCTGGCAGAGCTGCCCACAGGGTCTGGGCACTGGGAGATGCTGTTCCTGGACATGGGGACACTTGAGGGCCTTCGGTAAAACCTGGCAACAGAAATGGAGCTGTGGGAGTTCGGGTGAGTGGCACAAAACCAGCCAACTCTCAGGCAGACCAAGGTAATTTGAGACTGGGAAATTGGAGCTGAAGCAGCAGGGGCCACACAGCCTCCTCTGGGCAAGCAGCCTGATTTATTGTGTGTATGAGCCAAAATTGCCACCCATGCTGGGCAGAGAGGCAGGACCAGATCCCCCGCCTGGAGACACTCATGGCAGAAAATCAGAAATGCTGTACAAAGGAGATGCACAGGAACGGCTTGAGACATCCCAGAAAGTCGTGCCTGGCTGTGCATGACTGCTACCCATGCTTGATGCCTCTTCCCAGCCAGAGCTCTGCAGACAGACCCTGTGTCAGGAGTGGAAGAGCCCTGACATTACAAGGTGGCCCTGGGTATGTGGAGTTGGTGGCTCTGAGTGGGTACAGTGAGGGCACAGAGCTGGCTATGAGCACTGCCCCACAAGGATTGGCCACAGGACTGCATCCAGCTTGTCTGTATGCAACCCTGATGCTGCTGGCACAGCCACCCTGGGAGTCAGATCATGGGGTGAGATTTGCAGCATGTTCACCTGGGGAGAGAGAATAGGGGATGCCCCCATCAGTGCTTCATACACCAGTGTCATAAGATGACACCAAGCTCCCCTTGCACCTCAAGGCCACTCCATCACCCTCATATCCTCACATCCCCAGTCCAGTGGGGGTTGGTTGTCCCTGCCAACTGGAATTAATTCCCTGAGATGGTATATCAAATGCTTTAATAAAAGCCTGATATATCACACCTCTTGTCTCCTCTCCATCGATTCATTTAACAATTTTACCCAAAAAAGGCAATCAAGTCAGACTGGGCAGATTTATTCTGTGCGAGCACCAAGTACATTTTTATTGCTCCCCGTTCCCTTGCCCTTGAGGTCCTCAGACGCATTTTTCTCTTACTATTTGTTCTATTATTTTACTAGGATGAAGCTCTGTTGATGGGCAGTAATTGCCTGGACTGCCCTGCCTTACCATGATGAAGATTGGTACCTTACTGGCAGCTGCCTCCTGCAGCCCTGCTCTCCTGTCCTTCCTCAGCAACATTATTGACTCGGAAAGTTCATTAACAAGCCCCTTAATGACTGCAGCTGGGCCAGCCCAGCCCATGACACTAACCTCTCATGTGGCTTCCCTTGGTGGCTGTTTGCAGGAGAAGTCATCGATGGATGCTTTCTGCATCTCTGGAGCCACATGGGTGCCTAAGCCACTTCTGAAACCCTCTTGACTCCCCTCACCGGCAGATGCTCTGTCTGCACAGGCTCTCAACCCCTTCGTTTTTGGGCACTGACTCCTCTGGGCAGGCTGTGTTGGAGAGGCAGTGTAGGGGAGGTTTAGGACACCAGTTGTGGAGAACTTTTATGGGGTTCTGGAAGCATCCCTGAGGCTGCCTGGCTCCATGGCAGGGCTCACTGGTGCCAGTGCTGGCTCTGCTGCCTGCCACCCCAGCGCCTGCAGCCTTGCAAGCCAGGCTGGCACCAAGCCAAACATGATGCCGGGATTAGGTACTGCCTTCTGCAAATGAGCTGTTAATTATCATAATCTGGTAATTGAGAAAAATCTAATTATGCAAAGCTAATGGATTTAGAGCTGTGCTGGGGAGCACAGTCCAGGGGAGCACAGCTGGGCAGGGCCAGCATCACTGGCCTATGGTTGCAGACACTGTGGGGCCTGGTATCGCCTTTTGCTCCACTCCAGGACCCTGTTGGGAACTCAGTTGGGTTCCAGTATCTGCAGGAGAGAGCCTAGTCTTCTTGCCCCTTCCAGTTCCACTTGTCCCGGGCACCACCTCCTCCCCATGCCCAGGCATCTTCACTTCTGATTTCCTCATCTTTCCTCCTGGGATCTTCCTGTGCCTAGTGTGGAGAGAAGAACAGGGGAACGTATCCCTCTTCCCAGCTTGGGAATCCTTCCCAATCCCAACCTGTCCTCTCTGGTCCCATGGACAAGGCTCTGCTCTGCATCTCTGTTCTGCTTCCACTGCCAACAAAGCAGCACTGTGGGATCTGCCGAGGTGTGGCGATGCTGGTAGGGAAAAACAATATCTTTTACTAGACCAACTGAGGAGGTTCAGAATGGGAGATAAGCTTTTGGGCATGTGGGTGCTTCTCAGTGCTGACAAGCAACTGCTTTCCTCAGCTATATTGCTGGCCTCATAAAAGATTTTGCCTTTTCCTGTGCACCTTGAGGACAAGAGATGCTGAACTGTACTGGCCCCAGCGCTGCACCAGAGCTCCCAGACTCTCTGGCTCCCACACCAGAGAGCCTGGCAGCATCCTCATGGTGACATGCAGGTGGTATTAGCACTCGGTGCTGCTCTGGGGTCTGTCACTGCTCTCCAAGTGCCCTGCCACCTTCTGGCCTCACCCTGTGCTTGCAGGAACGTGACCCCACAGCTTTTTGGAGACCCCAGAGGAAGTGCTTGAGACTAAGGCTGCAGAAACTGTGACAAGAGCAACACTCGGCATCTCGGCTCCTTGACCACCCCGGTATCTCAGAGCTGTGTTCCTGCAAGACTAGCACAAAGCCTGAGTCCTCCCACATCCACACGACCAAAGTACTGTTGCCCCCACACACCCCTTCTGAGCCTGGGGCCATGCAGACCTGCCAGGGTGGCTCCTACATGCCCTGGCAGGAGGATGAGAGGAGTCTGCCTGCCTCTCCCTCCCCGAGGAGCCCACGGTAAGTGCCCGGAGATGGTAGAAGCGAGCAGGACTCCAGCTAATTGCCTGCACGCCCAGGGGACAAGCAGTGAGAGTGCCCTTAGCTTTCCAGGACGATTCAGTGTCTGGCTCCGATCCCTGCAGGATGCGGTGATCGCTAAGTAAGTCTGTGGTCTCAGCACTCAGGAGCTTCCCGCTCGGGCAGGGTGTGAGCAGCACCACGGTCCCGCCCCGGCACCGGCACACGCCGCCTGCCCGTTCCCTTGCCGGTCATACAACCTCTTCCAACATCTCGGGCTCGGCGGGCAGAGAGAGGAAGAGAGGGGCAGAACCGGCTGACACCATGTGGCTGGAGGAAACCCGGAGGTCCCCCACACGCCCCTGGGGTCCCCCCAAGCCTTTGGCAGCCCTTCCCACGGGAAGCTGCCCCACCAGGCACCCAGCATGTGATGACCCGGTCCTGCAGCAGCGCCCTTTGAGCCTGGAGGAGTTCGCCACCCGCTCCAGCCTCCACGGTATCCGGCACATCTTTCGGCACCGGTGCTACACGGCTCGCAACCTGCTGTGGCTGCTGGCCTTCCTGGGCTCATTGGCCCTCCTCATTCACACCTATGCCAAGTGTGTGGGCTTGTACTTCCAGTACCCTCACAGCACACAGGTGGAGGAGGAGACGGCATGCAACAAGACCTTCCCTGCTGTCACGCTCTGCAACCTCAACCCTGCCCGCTTCTCGCATCTCTCTGGTCATGACCTGTACTGGGCCGGGGAGATGCTGGGTCTCTTGGATGGGGCTGGCCGGCCCCTAGTGCTGGACAGCATAGAGAGAAGCAGACTGGAGGCTCTGCTGGAGTCACTGGCCATGAGCAAGGAGGAGAAGAGCTGTCCCTTCAACCTGGAGGAGTTTTACAGGCGTGTGGGACACCAGATGGACCTGGGTGAGATGCTTGTCAGCTGCACATTCAGCGGTGAGAACTGCAACGGCAGCGACTTCCAGACAGTGAGTGCACAGTGGCAGAATGTCCCAGAAGGCAAGGAGGGCTGGAAATGGCCCCTGTTGCAGCACCTACAGACCAGGGCACTGCTGGGGTGCTGACAAGGGGGTCCTAGATCCCCATGACTGCGGATCAGGGAATGGGAAAGCTGCTAGGGGACAGTTTTTCCAGACTGTAAGGTTTTATGGTTTGACATGGGATTTTTCAGGGCTGGGGAAGAGCCCCTTGCAGAGCAGGGGTGTTCTGGGATGGGATGCTGAGGATGCTCTGGCAGGGCTTGTGTTGTGAGGCTGGGCTGAGAAGCCAAGGGAAGGGTAGGGTTGGGCAGTCCAGACCTGGGACTCAGCCTGGATCAGCTTCAGCAGAGGCAGGCTGTGACCTGCAGCCTTGATCCAGAATGACCAGCAGACCTGGCTTCTCATCCCTCCTGTGGCTTCTGGGGAAGAGCCAGACTCCCCAGGGTTTGGGAAGGGATGGAAGGTAAATCCCTGCCTGGAGTGCTTTGAAAGGGAGCAAAGCATCCATAGACGATAGGCTGTATCCAGGCAAAAGCAGAAGCAAGGACATAGAGGCACAATCTTGCCCTCCCAGCCAGCACAGGGATATGCCTGTGGGCAGAAGCATAGTGAGGTGGCTGAGCTCTAGTGTTGTTGGAGACAAAGCTTATGAAAGTCCCAGTGGTGGACACCATGAGTGCACCTCTGCCTTAGATGCTTGACACAGGTTTGCATGATCCCAGCACAGCTGAGGGTAAGGAACAGCTGCAGCCCTGACACAGGGATCCAGGGAGCCGCTCAAGCCCCTCTGGGGTGGGGAGAAACAAAACACAAGAGCAGGAACAGGCAGGGTTGTGCAAGGACAGTGCCCCATGCCAGCATCTCAGCCCTCCTGTGCTGCTGGAATTGGGCAGCCCGAGGGGCTGCCTATCCCTGCCTGCAGTCTCCGTGGGGCACTGAGTGGGTGCTCACCTCCTCTGTGCCCTTCTCTCCTGGCTGGCAGCCACTGCTGGTTGGCAGATGCAGAGCTGTGAGTTGGGAGGGTCCCTAATTTACCGTGACGGCTCCCCTCATTGAACTAATGAGAACAAAGTAGGGCTGCCACATGGGACTCTGTGACCACGAGTCAGGCAGCTGGTGGGTGGCACAGTTGCACGCTGGGAGAACACCACTGCTGAGGGGGGACCCGCAGCCAGCTCCAGCCAATGTGCCAACCTCCATCATCTCCCCGCCGGTCACCAAGCCCCCAGTGCCCAGCCAGGTGCTACAGAGCTTGGATGCATGTCACCCTGGTGCACCGGAGACAGACGGGCATCCTGTGGGGAGGCAGGCAGGGCAGAGGTGATGCCAGAGAGAAAGCCACCACCTCCCCTCCTCTCCTTTCTGTTCCAGAGTCACCACTTGAGGATTACGTGGCTGTAAACAAGGGGATCAATGGTGCTGATGGGAACATTTCCTGGTAATAGCTCCGGCCTGTAAAACACAGCGAAGGGGGAGGAAGGGGAGGCTCTGCTCACAGAGATGTTAACCCTTCCTGCTCACAGCCATGTGCTGGCTTCTCGGTGCTGAGGGCTTAGGGTCCTGCTCACCGGGACCGGGCTGGGTGCCCCAGGCTAGGAGAAGTCTGGGTGTTTCGTGGGGTAGGGGCTGTACCCCGAGGGCAGCAATGCCAGTGGCTTGAGGGCCTATCGAAGCCCTTTTCCCAGCTGTGGGCCAGCTGCTGTGCCTAAGCTTGGGCAGGCACCCTGAGCAGAGATGTGATGTGCAGCGGTGTGCCTGGCCCCTGGGCATGCAGCAAGGTCAGCGTTTGCTGGCACTGGGATGCTAAGACAGTGATGGCGGAGAAGGTGTGGCAACCTCTGTGGCTGCAAGGTGGCTGGCCTGTTCTGCTCTGAGATGTCTGTGAGAGTCATCCCAAAGAGGAGCTGCCAGCACTGATGGGAAATGTTAGTGCCATCGTAGGTGAATGCTCAGTCCTGGTCTGTGGTGCAAGGAAAGACAGAGGTTGTTGCTGGCAGGTGGGGAGGTATGAACATCTACTGCAGCATCCCTTGGCTCCTGAGCAGGGCAGAGAGTGCTTCCAGTCCTTTCCAGCAGCCTGGGCTGCATGGCTTCAGATAAGTGAAGAGGCATCTTTCTGCTGGTTTCAGGGGAGGGTGCCCAGGCAAGTTTCTTTCACCTTCCTCAGGCACCTCTCAAGGCACCTCTACCAGGGATTCCAGTAGAGACCTTAACTATCTGTCATCCTCCTGTGAGGAAGGAGCCCAGCAGGCTTCAGCTTCAGGAACCAGCCCTGCCCCAGTCTCACTCCCCTGCTCTTGCCACAGATGCACACCTTGCTGCCAGCCACCTTGCTCCCTGTCTCCATACACAGACTGCCCTGAGCACACCACAGCCCAAGCTCACTCACTTGGCTGTCCCATCACCCCACCCTTGGCAGGACTCCGGTTCTGCCCCAGAACACAGGCACACCTCTGTGTGCCACATGCTGTCCCTACAGGCTGATCAGGACAGCGGGCAGTGAGTGCCTGGTACTTGAGTAGATGTCTGCACCCCTCAGGGGACATGGCCTGGCCATGGTGCACTCCACCCGCCCTCTGTGGGGCTGGCAGGTAAATGTCAGCCCATTTTTATCTGGTCCCCCATGTGTTGGCTTCCATTTGGATGAGCAGATGTACCTCCATTTCCCATCCTGCTGCAGACCAGAGTTAATCTTGCTGAAATTCACTTTCCCTGCTTCCCAGAGCTACCCTCCCTGGGGCTGGGCAGCGGAGGATCATAGACTAATCCTCCTGAAATGAGCCAGGGTGCGGTGGACTCTCAGTGTCACAGCGTGGTGGCTCCTGAGAGCATCACCTGGATTTAAGCAGGGATGGCCAGCTTCCTGCTCCAGGCTGTCAGGGACTGCCTCCTGCCCACCATTCTGCCAGGCTGCACAGGCCCAGGTTGGAAAAGAGTTTGGACAAGGCATTGGTGGGGAGCAGGGATGTGCCACAAGCTTTGCTTGGTGCCAGCTCACTGTGGGGCTGGGGACATGGGGCTTGGAGGATGAACAGCATTGAACAGCATCAGTGCAATGTGTGGACAGCAGCACAAGTAATGGGGCTGCAGCCAAAACACCCCTGGTGAGCACTGTCCATGTAATTATACCTGTTTCCAATGGTTTTCCCAGCTGGCACAGTCTGAGGCACCACAGAGGGGCTGGCGTGGCGGCCGCAGCCACGCAGTGAGTGATGGTGTGTGTAATAGCAGGGCTGGCGGGTAATAGCAGCCTTGGAGTCCATCAATAACCCCGCTCCCTGATGGATGCTGCCCTCCCTTCTCCTGGCACAGCCGGCGATTAGTTACAGCAACGTTTGCCTCTGTGCTGACATCGGGAGAGCCAGGGCTTTCCGCACGACTAGGAAGTGGCTGTGTGGCTCATCCAGGCATCCTTTACCTTCTCCTTCTCCTTCTCCTTCTCCTTCTCCTTCTCCTTCACCTTCACCTTCACCTTCACCTTCACCTTCACCTTCACTCCCATCCTCATGCCTCAGATGAGAATGGGTATTTTAATATTCCGTTAATAGTTTTACACCCTTAAATTATTTAATTATTGATCCAAATTTACAGCCAAAGCTGCCAGCTTACCAACATGCTTTCTCAGGAATCAGTCTGAGATCCTATGCAGGGGACTGGGGGCAGAGTGGAGGGTGGAGGGAGAACTGGCCAGGTTAGGAGCATGGTGCAGGTCTGGGCACTATCAGGGCAGCATGGTGTGGGGCATCCTGGGCATCCTGCTCACCTCCTGCTTCTGCTGAGCTCTCTCAGGATGATGTTCTCAGTACTTTTCCTCTGTGAACACTGAGTCCAGACCCTTTCTTCCCAGCTGGTAGGTGCCAGGAGGCCCTGGGCAGCCAGCGGGGACGGCACTGCTATCTCTGCTGCCCAGCCGGTGCCTGCCTGCTTGCACCCAGCTGCCTGTGGGAGCATCTGTGCTCAAGCTCACCTCCGTGAATTATTTAAAGCTTGCCCGTGTGCCACGGGAAGACGATAACATCAGAACGGGGGGTAGATGGGGAGCTGGGGATGCTGGGCAGCCAACGGTGTGCTGCTCCTGTCTGCATGTGGGATGTAGCCACCCCCTGGATGGGACCCTCTGCAGGCAGGCTAGCTTTTGGGACAGGGCTGACCCCTCCAGAGGAGCTGGCATGGGGCTGTGACCCTGCAGCTGGCAGGGGAAACGTGATTGTCACAGGAGAGGAGGTTATTGCCCCTCCTGTGGGCACCCGAGGGTGCAGGCAGGCAGATGATGCCAGCAGGCAGGGATCTGAGGCAGGCAGAGGTGGTAGGGCCAGGTGAGGTGGCACAGGGGTGGCACAGTGGTGGGCAGGGTGGGAGGGGATGTGCAGGTGGGGGAGCCCCAGGCCCTCTTGAGGTTGATTGCAGATCCGCCTGGCAGGGGATGCGGAACCTGCCGAAATAGCAGATTTAATTATCTCCGTGGAGCAGCGGGAAACCAGCAAACAGGGAGGGAGTGGGGGTTACACAGGGCTAGAGCATTTCAGAGGGCGGCAGAGATGGTTTTTCATCTATCAGAGCTGTGCTCCGCCCCAGCCTCCAGCCCCATGGCAGCCACCCACCACTCCCATGCCAAGACACCCCCCTCCCATCTCCCCTGTAGGAGGGCACAACCCCATGCTGAGGAGCACTGCCCCCCTCCCTCCAGTCAGACTCCCCATGTGGTGCTAAGGACCCCTTCAGCCGTGCACCCCTCTGCAACCCCCTCCCCAGCCCATGCTGGCTGCTCCCCTGCTTCCATGAGCCTGGCTTGGCTGTGCCCCACCACCCTGCTTGGCCTGGCTTGGCTGTTCCTCCAGATAGTCTAAATGATCTCTAAATCCTGCCTGGCAATCATTTAATCCTCATTTTCTTTGGCATTTCCTGTGCCTTTCCCTTAAGGAGGGTTCTAGGTCAACTTTTCCTTTAATAACTTTTTTTTTTCTACAAAGTTCTGCTTTGCCCAAGCAAATATCCTTGCTGCTCTTTTAGGCTGCTTTTCACAGCTGCAGTGATGTGTCAGCATCTCCACTAGGCATGAGCACAGGGATTTCTAGAGCATCCAAAACTTCTTTAACACAAAAATCTAATGGTGACTCCCAGGACCTGCATGGGTGAGATTGTTGCTCTTCAGGTGTACATAGTACACAGGAACAGCAACTGCTTCTGAGCCAGTGACAGGGACTCTGTCCTCCTATTGTGGTCACTGTGGTGTTGCTGCATGGCTTTGGCTGATGCCAAACCCCGTCCTTCCTCTTCAGGGCAGGTACTCAGGGCACTGAAGAACATTTTCATTCTCAAGGGATTGTCTGTGGGCAGAGAAAATCTCCTGGAAGTGAGAGAATTGCTTGCTTTCTCTACCCTGTACCCCCAAGCAATGCTTGCACTCCAGTAAGGGTGTCTCAGAGGCTCTTAAGGTCAGTAAAACCTTGTGGAAGGAAAAAACTGGCCGTCCTTGCCCTTCTGCTGTGAGAAGCTTATTTTGGGGGCAGTTGAAGGGAAATTGGAAAGCATCATGGGGCCTGGCTATTAGTGAACATTTTCCAGGCATTGCAAAAAGGAAGAAGCAGGGAGCTGAATGCTTTGCAGAGATGTAGAGAGAACCCAAATATGATTGGAGGAGGCAGAGTTATGCCTTGTCATTCCTGTCTGAGGAACCTCCCAGCAGAGGCTCCAAGTTCTGCAAGCTGCTTTACAAAAAATACCTGAACCTGAGTGGATGCAGCCAGCCCTCAATCCCCAGTACACCCAGAACCTGCAGCTGTGCTCTGGATGGTCTTGGGAATTCTGAGGTCATTGCTGCTGTGAGTGGTTGTTCTCTGGACAACTGCTGAGGGGAACTGGAGCACAAGGAGTTGGAGTTAGCTGTGGAAATGGGAGCCTGGCTCAGCATGGTGTCATCCATTGTAAATGTGTGGGGACAGGACATGAGTTAGAGTAACTTTTACCTTGTTTCTCAGCCCTTCCATGAGGAATCTGTGGCTTGGTAACATTCAGGAGGAAAACTGGTTTGTGTCTGGGACTCTGACATCTTCTTTGGCTTTCTGGGTTGCCTGTCTAATGTGGGCAGCAGAGCTCATTTTTGTGTGTTCTCTTTGAGTGGTGCTTTGATCTGAGGCTGAACAATTGGGCTGGGTTCTGAGATGTTGATTAAAATTAACAGCCTCTCTGTGGCCAGATCTGGACTGGGACCTGTTGTGTGCCAGCTGGTAGCCTGAGAGTGCCTATATTTGGATTATGCTGGGCTGAAACCTCCGAGAGCTGCTTCTGGGTGTCAGGGTTGATAGTTGGTATCACTGGCTCCCATTCTTGCAGCTGGGAGCAGCTCGTGGTCTCCTGACCAGTCACTGGTAGGCCTGTTGAGAAGCAGATCCCAGGGCCCCCATGCAGCAAAGTGACAGGTCCACTGCTCAGAAGCGAGAGCAGCTCTGTCAGGGTTCAGGCTGAGCTGCAGCTGCTGCCACGAGCTGAGGAGATTTGGCTGCTCCTCTTGTTTTCACATTTCACCACCTACACGCTTTGGTCCCCGGCCAGCTCTCGGTCCATCTCATGGTCAGGTGCTGCCGGTTGGTTCTCGCCACGGTATTTTTAACGTCAGCACCACCACGTGGTAGAAGACGAAATAGGCTCCTAGATAAAGAAAGACAAGAAAAGATGGTGGTTAGAGAAAGGGATGAGATGCAGCCAAGGGGAGGAAGCCTGAGGTCTTTTCACTGCTCAGTAGACACAAATAGTCTGCTGGAGTCCGTGGCTGTGATGAAGTAGAGCAAGGGCTCTTCTGATTAGAGAAAGTCACATCAGGAAGAATTATTTTAATTCAGAGCAAGGAATCATCATTCTGCTAGAACCATGCAGGTGAGCTGAGAGCATGGGAGGCAGCCCAGGTGGCCCTGTAGAGGTAACTGGTTTCCCTCTTGCACCCGATTCCCCCCATCTCTCCCCACACCACATGGCACAGAGTGTCCCAGGGAAGGAGGCTTTGCTGTGTCTCGAGTACAGATACAGGACAGAGTTCAGGCAGCTCCAGTTTCGGAGTCTGTGATGTTAGAAGTGATGGCAGGAGCCTGGCAGGGATGAAAAACAAAGAGGAGTGATTGCAGGCACCGGGATTTCGGCAACAGCGGCCACCCAAACTTCGCTGTGATGTAAACACTGAGCTGTGAGGCTCTAGGTTTATTGTTCACCTGGAAATGGAGAAAGCTCCTTTTGAGCCTTTGATGTCAAGGGTGGAGAAGGTTCTGTGCCTAAATTAATCCTCTCTTATAAACATGCTTCCAGAGTTTATGTAAGAGGAGTTAGCTAGATGAGTCCCAGGAAAGCCCTGGCAGAAGGAGAGCTTTCCAAGCAGGCTGTGCGTGGAGGTGAGCCAAGGATGTGCCAAGGAATAGAAAGGACAGGGGGATTGATGCCCTCCCAGCGACTTGAGCATGAGCGCTGGGGGAGAGGTGGGTCTTCTGCATCTTCTGTAGCTGAGAGTTACATCTCTATTACTTTATGAGCCAGATGGAGCTCTAGATGCTGCAGGGAGGTCGGATCAGCCGTCCTCTGCTAAAGGAAACCTGTAGCTGCAACTGAAGCGTTTGGTTTCTTCCCTTCTTTAAGGGAGGGTGTTTCTGTTTAATGGATCCTCCTGAATAAAACAGGCTGTGCTGGACACCAAACTGTCCATCTGTCCTGGGCTGCTGTAACATGATGACTGTGATAAATGACCTGGGAGCCCCACTTGGGGTAAACAATTACTGACAGGAGTCGGGGTGAGGCGGGCGCAAGCAGAGCGACTGCGAAGGGCTGTGGGTTGTCGTGGTTCTAACCCACACAGCAGCATCTAAAGCAAATGTGGAACTGGTCTGCAGGGGAAACACCGTCGAAGCTGCTGGTCTGCTGACACAGAGCTGGCTCTGCCGAGCTCGGGAGGCTTTAGAAAAGGAAGCTGGAGAATATATTGTTCTCAGTGCTTCTCCTTTTTCTGCTTTTCACTTTCTTTCTGTGTCCGGGCAGCGTTGCCTTCATCTGGAGCTTCTCCAGGGTGCTGCTCCTTTCATGCCCTGAGAAAACCTCAGGATCTGATACGCTCGGCCCAACAACCACACAAAGCTGAACAACCCCAACCTACCTGCAGCTCCCTCGGAAATCTTTAGTTATTCTAGAATAGTTCAGGGTTGGAAAGCCAGTGCCCGTCTCTGCTTTGCAACCCAAACCTTAGCTCTGAGCTACGGAGTCTTTCAGCTGGTTGCTGTGCCAGATTTTGCAGATTTTGTGGAGATGCCCTGAGGCCAGGCGTGCAAGCACAGCACGTTCTCTCCCTGGCAGCTGTAGTTGGGCAATCTGCAATGCTTTACTTCTATGCTATAGCACAGCACAAAGTTTGAAGTGTCTAAGGACTAATCTGTCACCGTGTGGCAGCCAGCTGTTTACCCCCGAGCTGCTTTATTTAATGATTATTTCTCTGTAGTGCTGAGAGGTCCAAATAAACTCGTTGTACTTTTGTCCTGTACAGAAGCAACACAAAACAGAACATTTCTGAAAAGCTTGCAAGTATAAGACAAAGAGAAAAATGAAATCGATTTAACAGGTCGCAGTGTGGAAACCAGAGACAATATTGGTCCCATGGCAGTCTAGGATTTCAGCACATTTCCAGTCCAACCAAGGGCAGGTTCTTTCAAAGCAGCGTGGGAAAGCTGCAGGGTGGATTTTGAGAGGGAAGTTTGTTTTGTAATCCCTGTTTGTTGCATTTTCAAGCTCGACGGGCTACTTGGATGCATGCGATTTAAAATACAACCAACTTGTGAGGGAGATCAGTGCTGTAAATCCTCACAGTGAATCAGAGATAGGAGGTAAAGTCGGGTCAGATTTTATTTTGCTTCTCTGCTAGTCCTTCAGCAGCCCGGTGCTAGTACCAGGTTAAGCCACACTGGGCTTGGGGAAAAGGTGGTTTTATCAACTATTTATACAAGGGCATCAGTCTGCTGCCAGGGAAGAGATTTCTCCTCTGCATTCGCTGTCTGCACGGGGCTGCTGGCGACAGCGCTCACGGGCAGATAAAGAGGCCGGTAGCTCTGCCAACCCGCTGGGCACCCCGACCTCGCCTTGGCAGGGGTGGCCGCGAACACTCCGGCGTGTTCTGAATGGCCGCTCCCGCCAGGCTGTTGAATAAGGAATTAGGTCTGTGGAGCGAGGGCCGGGTGCTGCCAAGCCGATGAACCGGGGTGTTAAACTGCTCGGGATGCCACATCCCACCCGCTCTGGGCCTCTTTACTCTCCGTTCCCGCCACGGCCAGGCGCTGCGGGGAGGCAGATCCCTTGGTGATGCCCCGGGGGGTGTTTAATGCACGGGGAGTGCAGGGGAGAGGCCGGGGATGAGCTCGGGCGCCTCGTCAGACGCAGACCCGGTGCCTCTTGACCCCGTCCCTGTCCCCGGCGGCGGGCTGAGGGGCAGGCGGGGACCCGGGGGTGGCCGCGCCCTCCCTGAGGGGCCGGCGGGAGCGGCAGGCGGCCGTGACCCCGCTGCGGGAAAGCGCGGGCCCGGTGCGGCCCTGTCCCGTCCCCGTCCCCCCCCGCTCAGGAGCGGGACCCCCCGCCCCGGCCGGGCCGCGCAGGCGCGCGCAGCTCCCGTTCGCTTCCGGGACACGGGGCCGCTTCCTGCGGCTGCGGCGGCGGCACCGAGCGCGCCCGGCGGCTCCCCGGGGAGGCCGGTAAGAGAGCGGGCTGTCAGCGCCGTGCCGCCTCGGCTCCCTGCGCTGCTCCCGCCCCCCGACCTTAGCGAGGCTCCCCCGGTACCGGCGGCTCCCCTCTCGCCTCTATCCCCGGGGCGCTGGGAGGCCGCGGCCCGGTGCCCGTGTCGGGGCTGCGCGGTGTCCGAGCGGAGGGAGGCTGAGGGGGGAGCCGAGGGGGCCGGGGATGCGGAGTTTGTCCCGTGTGGCTGGCTGGCTGCGGCAGGTCCCGCAGGTCTGCGGCCGTCCCCACGGTAGCGGCTCGAGGATCGACCTGGGGGACCAGGCGTAGTTGTGAAGATCCAGTCCCGACCCCCGAGACCTGTTTGAGGGGCTAAAGGAGGAGCCGAAGCATCCAGCGTGGTCAGGGAGGGGAGCTGGTGTAGCCTGGTGGGGAAACTGGTTCTTTCTGTGCCGCAGCCTGAGCATCCTAGTGCTTGTGGTAACGAAACCCAGCGCCTCGATACCCACACACGGGGATAGTGCCACCCTGGGACGTACCTAAAAACCCTTAAAGTTAGGAAAAAACACTAGAATAGGGAAAGCTTCTTCCCTACCCTTGCAAGAACGGCTCTGTTTTCAGTGGGCGCACTGGGAGGGGAGAAGGGCAGGAGGTCCTGGCAGGGGCTGGAATGGTGATGGGTTTTGGAGGAAGCAGGGAGAAAATGAGGAGTGATTCAAACAAATAGTTCTCTGCCCGTTTCTGGGCCTGTGTTTGGGTTTACTGCTCTAATAAATAAGCAAAAAATCCGATTGTTTGAAGACTTTGCACTGGGGTTTTGTTACTGTAGCATCTGTGGACCCAAGAGAAGAAATGTCTGCTTCACAGCTGCTCCTCGCTCCACCCTTAAAAGGGAGTTTTGTAGCTGGCCTTTTTTATTCAGTGCTTTCCCCCCCCCCCCCTCTTAAATTTACAGAGGTGCACGGTAATAGTTTATCTTTGCTATGGTAAAACAAAAATAAACCTTTAAAATACATCCCTCAACCAGGAGCCGTCAGACGCTGCGTTGCAGTTCCACCTAATGTTTACCTATGAAATATTTAAAATACCTTTTATGATTGTCATAGCTGCCACTTCGGCCCCGTAGCGTTCCTGTGGGGTGGGGGAAGGGTTGAAATGGTATCATTTCTTTTCTGGTTTGGGGTTTGTTTTTAGGATAACGTGCTAATTGTAGTTTTCGTTGTAGAACAACCAGAAACAGCAGCTGTGTGTTTGTCTGGTCTGGGTTTCTGTGCTTGGAGAAAACCCCGAGGCCACCAGAAGTGGCAGCGTTGGGAGGGACACAACCCCACCCCCCCTGTGTCCATCTGATAGCTGGACCATAAACCAGATACGGCGAGGAAGTAATTATAGGTTGTTTTTGGAGACACGGAGGAATGCTGCAGCAGGGAAGCTGAAACTTGATGATTTGGTGTTGTGCTCTCTCGCGTGGCCTGTCTCTGCTTCAGAATGTGAGCAGTCTGCACCCTGCACCCTTCCAGTTGCTGGTTTCTGCCTCTGCGTAATTAGTCGAGTTAGCAAAACCAGTAAACACCAGTCACCAAAGCCACTAGGACAAAGTGATGTCTGCCCAGAGTCCCTGAGGATGCCTGACCTGGATTTACCCAGTACAGAACCTTCTCCGTGTTCCACTGGAAGTCCTCCTCTTTTCCTGAGCAGATCTGTCACAAAACCCCTCTGCTTTTTTCTGGAATGCTGTAGTTGTTTGAAGTGTTTCTTGGCCCTTGTGTTTCTCCAAGTATAAATTCAGGTTTTATACTTTCTATTCAAGCAAGTTGTTTCTTTTGTCAGCTCAAGAGTGAGTAATTACCTCCTGTGGATAAGGGTGAGGAAAGAGGGAAGAGGTTGTCTTTGATTCCTGAAGCATTGGACGTTTGAAAACAGAAAAATTATTCATTTCACGAGAAAACTGTTTTGTCCATAGCTCTCTTCTGCTGGTTGGATTTAAGAAGTGCATTAAAATAGTGCATTAACTCTTTGTATCATTAGAATCACTGCTAAAAGGTGTCCCTGCCTGAACTTAGCTGTTAAAACCTTTGTTTTTTTAACCTGTAATTTGAGAAACACCTAAAAAGCGTATTATTGAGAGAAAAAACCACCAAAAGCCAGTAGTTCCATTGTAGCTTAATCAGTCTGTTAGCTACAAGCTGTTTGCAAATGGCCTTTTCAGAGTTATTTTATTGGGCAGTACCGTTCCAGACCAAAGGTCAGGGTCATCATACTCATAATATCTGGTGAGTCATGGATTTGTCCTGGAATCCAATTCTGGATGACATTTATGGGACATTGGCAGTGTCTGATGCACTGGCAGGTTTTCTGGCGGGGGGAGAGGATGCATTTGCCTGCCCTTTTTCAGCCAGGTACATCACCCTCCTCCCAGGAATCAACTGCTGGGCTCTGGGGCTTTGCAGAGAGCTGGCCAGTAAGATGCTAAGTTGTAAATTGCTTTCTCTGAGCCTTTGGGAAAACATCTCATTAATAAGGGAAGTGTTTTTTCTTCTTACACCAGATATTAATTTCATTACCCTCAGTTGTCAGCAGGATCTTTCACAATGTTTACAAGCATCTTGTTCTCAAACATTTCTTGTCTTCAGAGGCAGGACAGTTCCGTGGTAAGCAGATGGGGATGACATGATGCCCCCCAAATTCTCAGCCTTAATTCCAAAACTGTTGATGTGAAGCCCAGAAACAACCGTGGGTTTGTGTGTTCCCAGGCTGTGTGTGTAGTGTCAGTCACTGCAGGTGCTCCTGTCCCCATCCACTCAGGTAACACAAACCCTTGGACCTCCTGGGTGTGCAGGCAGCTTAACTGGTGTCCCCAGCACCAGCCAGAGCTCCAGCCTCTCTGCACAGTGTGGGAAGAACCTGCCAACAAAACTGTTGTGTCTGTACCTTCCCAGAGTCAGAACAGGACCAGAGGCTGCCAGTCACTGATGGAACATCCAGATGGTTTTCTTTGCCAGTTTTGAGGTTACCAATGCTCCTTTTCTTTGGGTGGCCATCCGTGGTTTCTGAGGTTCTGTGCATCTCCAACATCCCTCCCTGTGGATTTCTGCTCTCAACATGTCTTAGTACATGCAGGTTTCTGTCACTTCTGCCCTGTCCTTTGTCCCTTGTCCTTCTCTTTGCTTTCTTGACCCCTGCTGTTCTCTAATACCCTGTTCAGAGTCTGTCCAGAGCAATGCAGAATGCAAAGAGATCTGATGTGCAGAAAAAGGAATTGAAATTCCTTACTATTCAGATGCTTGTTCTCATCCTGAGCTGGGGCAGTGCTGTGTGGGTTAAGGGACAGCAGGAGCATGTTCTCTGAAATGAAGTGTCCCTTATCAACCCCTTTGATTCCTCTGCCCCTTTTCAAGCTCTCTTTTTCACCTGGGTGAAAATAAGGACCCTTGGAAATCAGTAAGTCAATTGCATTTCAGATAGGCTCTCAGAGAATCAAGTCTTTGGTTTCACCTGCTTCTTTCTGAGGTTTTTCTGTGGCTTTTTCTTGGTTTCTAGTATGTTCTCTCCCTTGTGCAAAGAGCCTTTCAGCAGCAGAGGGAACTAACACATAGCACCATTAGATCTGTCAGCTGATGAGGTGCAGAGTACCTGCCGAGAGTGAAATAAGCTGTTATCTTTACAGGGAGTGCATGGTTTAAAACTGAAATCCATTTCCAAGTTGCCATCCCTCTTGCACCAGCTTAGCTCTGCCCTTCAGTAGATCAGAAATAACCATGGATGAGCAGAGGGCTATGGAGTGTAATCACTGGAGATGGGGAGATGTCCTGGAACATGGGTGTGCAGTTTGAAGTGTTTGCAGGTGGCTGGTGGTGAATGAGGGGTCTGTGAGGAGGGGTCTGTGGGGAGGGCAGTGCCTGTGGAACCCTTCCCAAGGGGGCCTGTTCTGCCCCAAAGGGAGCCTGGCTGTCAGCTCTGCTTGAATCCAGCCCAGCTTGGCATCAGGGGGAATTGTTATTTCTATTTCCTTCTCTGTGTGGTGGTTTTTGTTCCTTTGTCTCGGGAGGAAAGAGGTTTCCATTGTCAGCTGGCTGCTTGTTGTTGGGGCCTGTCCTTTAACAGGCTCTTCATTTGCTGGGGGTAGGTGGAGGCCTTAGCAGTGCTGAAATACTGATGTGTTTGTTGTTTTCTGTGTGGCCTAAGCAAGTGAATAATTCTGATATATGTTTATCATATGTTTGCAGAGGCACCTACATTTGAGACTGAACACAGTGCCTCTTGTTTTGTTGCACGGGGTGTGGCACAGGCAAAAATCCCAGCAGTGAGAGCTGTTAGGGCAGGTGATGCTTGGTGAGTTTTTGTGTGGCAGGCACTCAGAGTGCACTGTTCCCCACACTTGTGGGAGTTGCATAACGTGCACATCCTTCTTGTCTCTGCACCCAGCCTCCCAGGCTGGTTTGCCAGTCTCTGTTAAAGTGTTTTTGTTTAAAGCCAAGCGAGCATTTTGCTTCTGTTCTCAGTCCTGCTGTATTTATGGAAAACACGAGCGAGTCTCAGCTCTCCAGGAGCCCTGAAGCAGATCCCCAGTCTTGGCACAGGGCATGGGTGGTAGTTCTGTTTGTTTGGAGAGACCTTAACAAGTATTTCCTCTGGGTTTTAAACAGGACAGGCTTTTCTCCAGCAGTGGTGATCTTCCAGATTCCCTCTATTTCTCTCTGAGCAGACCTGCTTGAGCTATATGGGGAGAAACAAATCTTGATTTCCTTTACTCTGTGTTGCTGGTGCCCTGCTTCTGTCCTGGTGAGGGACCTGATTTCATAGATGGGCAGAAAATACTTGACACAGGGATGCTCCCTGAAACACCTGAGCTTGCTCTGCATCTCTGCCAGAGTCAACATTGGTCTTCTGTTGATTTTCCTTTCCCTTGTGGGAACAACAAGAATAATTTCAGACTTTTGATGTGTGTTTCAGATTGTGCAGTGAATGTCCATAAGAACTGCAAGAGTTTATTGACTGAATGCAGCAGCAGCAGACCCAAGGTGGGCTTGAAAATGTGTTCTCCTTTTATAATAACAGTGTTTGAAGTTTAATTCAGCAGGAGAGCTTTAATTTGCATCAGTGCAGAGTCCTCCTGACATCCTCAAGACGCTGAACAGCTCTCAGCTTGTCATTAGAGTAATTAATGACAGGGTATGCAGGGAAAATAAAGTGAAATGTTTTATTGCTTGTTACCACTGCTCGTGTCAGGCCAAACCAGGACTGACCCTGCACAGGAGGCTCAAAACCCATCAGTTTTTTTGGGGGATTATGCAGCACCTCCACATTTGATGCCCCTCTGTTGGGATGGGCTGTGCCACCTCAAGCAGACAGAAGAGCAGGGGGCATGGAGGGGAATTTCTTATAACATTTGCACTGATTCTGAGCTGTGCAATGCAGGGTAAGTGATGATGCAGAATAAGTTCATATTTGAACTGTGACAGGCTTCCTGTCTTGCTAAGCTGTTCATTTTTTATCTGTCACCCTGGTGCCTGTGACTGCATGAGAGGTCACAGGTTGCTTGCAGAGAGCTCTCTATCTGTTATCTTTTTATTCTGGTGTTGGTTTTGAAAGTCATTTCCTCCTCCTTATAACTAATTAGACTTGAGGGAGTTTTAGTTTATTCTAGCCAGCAAATGTTGTTGATTTGAGGGCCTGGTAGGAGATGGGGAGTGCTGTGAGGGGGAAAGGGAGAGCAGAACAGCTCCCAGCTGGGCAGTTGAAGTCACTGGTGTTTTGGAATGTGACTCTTTGGAGGGCAGAAAGGTTCTTGTGGGGGGTTGGTTGATCTATCAACCTCTCAAAGCATTGTGCTTTTTTCTTTTAAACTGAAAAATTCACTTGCTCTGGTGCTTTCATTTCCAAAACTTTCCTGGTTGACTCAGCCCAGACAAGCCCCTTCTGAAGAGAGCAAAGGTGGTGACACCAGGAGCCCCTGACTCTCCAAAAGCCATTTCTTACACACTCTGACACTTCATTTCTTTGCTAAGCTGTATCTCAATGCCTTGTAATATCCTGGTGTTGGAAGAGGAGAAAGTGGCCCTGAAAATACCATTTCAAATGGGCAGGCTCCATTGGTGTAAACTGGGTGGGTGATTTAGTGGTGAGTAATGCTGTAGACTAAAGGGCAGCAGAGTCATGTAGGTGAGGACCATGAAAAGGGTTTGCTTTCATTGTATAAATTATTCTCACAGCTTTAATTCAGCTGTACCTTCATTTTTTATTCTATTTCAATATGATTGATAGGATTTTATACATTTTATTTTACACAAAATGATTACACGGAATGTGAAAAAAAATCAAACCTGTTACCATGTGAAATCTTCTATGCTGCAGTGTCCAGCTTCTCTCATAGCTAGTGCTGCATGATAGGAAAAATATCATTCCTTTTGCCCTGAAAGTTTGGTCAGTATGTGTAAGAGAATATTGTATATTTTTTTTCCTATAGCAGAGAGATTTGCAGCAGAGACCTTCTGGATCTCCACAAAGTTCGCCCCAGTGCATTTCCCCAGGTTTGTACTAAAGAATGATTTCTGTGCTCAAGGCTTATCTGTTCAATTGTATTTTTTTCTTTAATACGTTTTAAAGGCTATACACAGTGTGTTATTGAAGTATAGAAAAGGTCTCTTTTAATAAGATGGCTTCATTTTTTTTTCTATTGGGAATGGCTTAGAGGCTCCTGGCAATCTCCTGTGTGTTTTTATCTTTTTATCTTTTTATTTTTCTTTATACCTTCTTGCTGTGTAACCTCAAAATATCATGGTGAAAAGGGATCAATAAGCTAGTTTTTCATTGATTGTCTATTCTCTGGCCTCTGAAAAGACTAGAACTGTGAACTTTGTTTTACATCAGATTTTCATAATTGTCTATTTAAAACTTGCCTGCAGCTAGTGGTTGCTAGAAATCTCTAAGACAAGCCTAGCACTGATGGTCTGAACATAAATCTTTGTTGAAACAAAGTGGGGAAAAGGGACCTGGGAGAAAAAAAAAAATTATAAAAAAAGGAAAGAAAAGAAAAGAAGAGCGAAACCCACAAAATACAACAAAAAACCCCCAAATCAACCAACCAAAAAACTAAATGAACAATAAACCACCAAAAAACCCCATGTAGAAAGAGCAGCTCTGTTGCACCACGAGCTCTGAAATAGCTTTTTGCTCCTGGGCAAGACCCTCATGGTCACAGGTGTCATGTAAATGGCATTTGTTTGGAGACAGTAGAAGGTCTTTGTTTCCAGGGTGGGTTTCCTGGCTCTCCAGTGGCTGTAACCAGAGCAGAATTCTTTCCACCTGGCAGTTGGTCTGTCTGTTGCTTCGATGCCTGTAAGACAGGCAGCTGGCAGGAGGGTCACCTGTGTTTTTTTGGGTGTTGTGAGCTACAGGTCTGTATGAAATGGTTCTTGCCCAGAGGTAGCACGAGGGGAATAACTCAGAAGAAGGAAAGAGGCTGCCCGTGCTACTGAGAGTGGGTTTGTGCACTTAGTGCAGAGGCTAAAATAGGAAACAAGAAGGAATAATGAAAATAGGAAAAGTTGGCTGCAGGGCTTGTGGTTGAAACAGCTCTGTGGTACACAGTCTGGTCTGGTGTGATAGGTTAACAGTGATCAATACCCACTCAGCAGTGTGCAGACAGTGCTAATTGAACTCAGAAAATGGCTTTTTGCTGCTGCAAAAAGGAGCCAGGGCTGATTTTCTGTAGGCAGAAGCTGAAAGTTAAAGGAACAGCTAATGGCATGGGCATTGTATGGCTTTACCCACAGGGCAGCTGCAGGCAAAGCCAGAGGTATCAGTGTAAAAGAGAAATGCATTGTGAGGTATGACCTGTGTTGTCTGGCACCCATCTCCCCGTGTTTTGCCTCTGGAGAGCTTTAGATTTGGGCTACGGTTGTGGAACAGAACTTTGCTCTTGGCTGGTGGGGCACAGAAAGAGAACTAGCTGGCTGGTGATTTCAGAGTCTTCCCCAAATGGAAGTGGCAGGATGTTTATTAGGAAATCCCCTTTACAGACCTTGCTCATACCTCAGTCTGCTCTTTCAGGACAAGGGGCTTGGAGCTCATCCCTTGGAGGGACTCACTCTGCCCCCTTTGTTGTAGGCTGAGAAGGTGCTGAGTGTGTGCAGCCAGGAGATTTCAAACCCAAACAGCTTTTGGGGAAGGTATTTCCAGCAGGAAAGGATGTGGTGATATAATTTCAGTTGAATGTCACTGCTGAAGCCTCTCCCTGCAGCTGCAGCACAGTGCCAGTCCACTGCTCCCAGAAGGTGAAAGGAGAGACAAGCAGAGGTAGAGTGTGGGGTAGCAAGCAATGTGGAAAAACCTGTTTCATAAGGGGAAACTGAGTAGTTTGATTTAGCTGTGTCTCCTTGAGCAAGACAGAAGTGGAGGGAGAGCTGTTAGTGGAGGCACACTGAGGAGGGGGAGCTTGTGGGGATTGGTAGACACCAGAATTTTCACGAGAGGTTGTGAGTGGGTGGGGTGTAAACCTCGAGTGGGAACTGAGGACCCCCTTGAACTGCAGCAGCCTCCCAGACACAGTGGGAGAGGAGGGTCTGGCTGTGAGACAGAGCTTGCTGGCAGTGTCAGCCCTGGGTTCAGGGATCCAGGAGATCTCTCCCATTCCCATGTCCTCAGAAGCACTTTGGCAAAGGGCAGCTGCAGACCTGGCTGGTGACGAGTTTGAAAGACTGGGTGATTCTTCAGTCCCCTGAAGTTCCTTTTTTTAAAGGCTGTATTTTGTCTCCTCTTCCTTACCAGTCATTAGAGGCATTAGTGCCAAATAATTGTGTCCATTTTTTATAGGTCTATTACAGGCTTCCATGTGCTGTGTAATAGTGATTAAAGTTTTAAATACCTTTCCAGTTCACAATCTGTCTAGGTCTAAAAAGCATTAAAAAGCTGCAGCATGAGAATCAAATTTAGCTCTGCTATCTATTATGTTCAGTGCGTGCACACAGATATAAATCACCCTGTAGCAGTGAGCATTGCAAAGAACTTGAGGTTTTTATGTGATCTCAGCTTTTTCTTGTTTGCCATGAAATGTTCTTTGCCCTTATACGGTGGGGTGTGAATAATCGTGTGTAGGTTCTGGTGTTTTACTAAAGGAGAAGATGATACTTTGCAATTTCCACACTAAATGGGCACAGTAGGGACCAATTTCCTGCACTTCAGACCTGCTGATTTAGCCAATACAGTAAGTTAAGTGGCAGCTTTACATTTCTAGAAGGATCAGAGGTGGTATAAAAACGCTGCATCTCTGGGGCCACGTTACTGTGCCGGGTCTGCGGGCGGCCGGTGGCGAGCATGGGGAATACAAACTCAAAAAGCAGTGGCAGAAGCAACACGATTCCAGCTCACCCCGAGCTGTCTTTCTGTGGTTCCTTCTCAAGAAAGTGGAATGAGAATGTGTTTTTGGACAACGAGCTCTTGACATCCAAGATCCTGTCTGTCCTGCGGCCGCATTCCGAGCGAGGTCTGCGAGCAGCCGAGCTGCAGTGTCCGCCTCATTTTCTCAGCACCAACTCCATCTTTGCCTCTTTAGCAGCTTCTTTGAAGGAGCAGCCCCGAAGTCTCCTCCTGGGACCGGATGGCACCCCAGCTCTGCCACGGAACCTCGGCATGACTATCGCCCAAAGAGGAAATTCCCAGTCTTCGCTGAGTGCTGCTGGAGCTGTCAGTAAATTGGGGTAAGTAACCGGCTGCTTCTCTGGTTTAGCAGCTTCTACTGCACCCCCCCTGCTCCCCCAGTGAGGAAAGGAATCACAGTTACAGAGCTAGAGAAAAAACTCACACTGGCTTTCAAGCTCAGAACAGGTTTATGAAGCTTTTAATGCTGAAATTAGTTTCCTCGAGCAGTAAGCTGTTTTTTGTCATTTCAATCACCTCATCCCTAGTTCCTCTGTACTGTGTCCTGAAAAACACCATCTCAAGCAGGGGGGTATTTGGGTGCCTCTATCTAGACTGTGGTTTTGCTGGGCTGTGTTTGTCTTCAGACTTGTTGAAATTCAGTCATCTCTTCCGAGTTCAGTTCCCCCAGCTTGTGCTGTTCTGACTGGTGTAGGAGACAGTGGTGTTTTAGATTGCAGGATACCTTGCTAAAAATAGGAGACAAATTCAAAGCAGTCTCTGGTTCAAGTAGTTGTTTACTTTTGATGTGCCACAGTTAGGCTCCCTTCTCGGTGAAAGTGCCCTTTGTACTCTGGACTGGCTCTTGCTTGTCACCAGGTGACGTCTTTTTAAACTGTCATACCAGAAGTTACACACTTGCTCATGCTGCTCTAATTAAACCTGTGATATTTCACTGATGGAGTTGCTAAGTTGATTTGACTGTTTAAAGTTGGAGTCCAACAATCCCTTTTATATATTTATTTAAAGTTAATTGCACTATCATCTAGGAAAGAGGCTCGTTAAAGTAGTTGATTTATTCTTTTTTTTTTTTAATCAAGCAACTTTAAAATACTATTAATGTTCTATTTTGGTCACTTGGTCTAATTTCTTTGGCCATTTAGACTAATTTCAGGAGACATGGATGAAGGGGATTCAGGCTTTGTAAAATTTAAGCAGACTTCAGATGATGTTGTCTCGCTTGCACCTTCAACAGCAGACTCCAATTTTCTGGAAGGTATGGAATTTTCTGTGCTTTTCAGGATTTTTATGCACTTTCTTACACGGTCTTAAAGCAGCACTGAGATGTTTTTGCTGTTGTTAATGATGGTAATGAGGGATATGGTGGGAATCAATTTATTAATAACTGCAATTGAATCTGCTTTTGGTTTAGATGCATATTTCATATCCCTCCGAAGTGAAATAGAAACAGATGCTCATGAGTTTGAGGCAGAGTCTTGGAGTGTGGCAGTGGAGCAGTCCTATGTGAACAGGCAGAAGAAGGACGTTAGGAAAAAGCAAGATGTCATTTATGGTAAGCCTGTCTGCTGCTCTTATCACCTGTTCTCTTCCACTGTTCTTGAATCAAAGCAGAAATTGTTACTGGCTCCCATTTTGACTTGTGCTTGAAAACTACAACTGACTGCAGGTTTTCAAACCTGTGACCTGTCTCAGTGTGTAGAAGTCTTCTGATTAATGATATTAAGCAACCCATAGTTGTTGGTATGCCTGTGTGAGCAGCAAAGCCCAGCTATACAATTAAGGAATAACTCCTTCAACTGGGAGCTGTGGTTGAGTAAGTAGGGTCAGGCACTGTCTGCCTGGGAGATTAACAAGGCAAATTTAGGAGCTTCAAGTCAGCAATGCAAAGGTGGTGGTGAAGGAGGTGGTGGTGAAGGAGGTGGTGGTGAAGGAGGTGGTGGTGAAGGAGGTGGTGGTGAAGGAGGTGGTGGTGAAGGAG
>JANHGL010002890.1:29011-54825 GCA_024611195.1 Ceyx melanurus
GTGGTGGCTGCTGGAGCCTGCTCTCTCATCTCCCCAGTCACTGCACAGCAGATAAATTGGATCTTTGGTTTTGTTCTATTTCCCCTTGCCCAGAACTGATGCAGACTGAAATGCACCATGTTAGGACACTGAAAATCATGCTGAAGGTGTACTCCAGAGCCATGAGAGAGGAACTGCAGTTCCCAAATGCTGTCATCAACAAGCTTTTTCCCTGTGTGGATGAGCTGCTGGAGCTGCACGGGCAGTTTCTGCTCCAGTTAAAGGAGAGACGGAAGGAATCCTTGGAAGAAGGCAGTGACAGAAACTACATCATCCAGAACATTGGGGACCTCCTGGTAAAACAGGTGTGCTTCAGGAGCTGCCAAGGTTGTTGGCACTATAGAATTTCTAGAAAGCTAACTGTAAGATTAAAGTGATGTCATTTTAAATTAAATTTCCTACTAGGCTGAAGATTCTCTTCCCAGAGCAATGTGTGGGTTGTGACTCCCAGGAACATGTTTGGTCACAGTTAATATTAAATGTTTTTTGGGTGTGTTGTGGGATATGCAGCTACAGCTGGCTTGCTTCTGTTTTTCATGTGCTTCAAAACTAGAGTAATATATCCCTGGTGTCCATCCCAACCATGGCTTTGGTAACTTTGAGTTACCACAAAACCACGTTAACCCTGGTCTTGCACTGGAGGTGACTTTACCCTGAATGATTCATGGCTTTGATTCTTGTATTTCCAATCAGTTTTCAGGTGAAAATGGGGAGAGAATGAAAGAAAAATACGGTGTGTTCTGTTGTGGACACAATGAAGCTGTTAGTCACTACAAAGACCTGCTCCAAAGCAATAAGAAGTTCCAAAACTTGATAAAGGTAAACAGCAAACAGAAGTCTGTGCAAAATATACTTGACCACTTTAGTGTTTACTGAAGATCTCTTAAATTTGAATGAGCAGATTTAGAGAAACATCCTTGTTATTTAACGGGTTCCTAGCTTCTGGTATTTTAGATCTTTTGATCTGTTTGGACACAAAGCTACAATTAGCAGGTGTTAAATTTGAGGCAGGCTCTTGAGAGCACATAGGGGTGAGGAACAGTTTGTCCTATTCATGGCTTTATCACTGCCCTCCTGTGTGGCCACCTTTGTAAATTGGCCTGATAATAAATTAACCTAATGGGAAATGCTGCTGCTGAACTACTATTAAAAAAAAAAAAAAAAAAAGGCAAGCAATTACTCTTGGTCAGATTTTGCCCACTACATCATCTTCCCAAAACCAGAAGATTGGCTCCAGGGTGGTTTGTTGATCTGCTGGACACTGTAATGTGCAGTTAATAGGAAGGGCTAAAGAGACATGGCCAGAGTGGAAGCCTGTGACCTGAATCTCAGGTGGCATCACACAGTCCTGAGCATTCTCAGTTTCCAGTCCTCAGTAAATGATACTGTGTGAACTTTCCAGTGTAGCTCTATACTTACAGCTCTTAGCAGGGTGTCTCTAGAAGAGAGAACCCTTCACTTTCAAGGAACTAAATAAGTGGTCAGTTTCAAAATATATAACCTCAGTCCTTGTAAAGAATGATCTTGGTACCATATTTTGCTGTCAGGGTCGTGCTGTACCTACAGTCAAACTCTGATTCTGATGCTTTGACAGTCTTCCCTTTCTAAATAGAAATGGGTTTCTGTAGATCAGCCTACTGATGAGCATACAGGGGGTCAAATAAATACTGAGTTTATTCATTAGTGGCCTAATTTGGCTGTTAGGTGAATGGCTGTGACTTAAAAAAATATTAACATCCCTCTTTTAAGACTGATCCTCTTCTAAAATGCAATCAGTAAATAGCCAAATTGTTCAAATTTGGAACTTTCTGTGCTTGGCTTCAGATTAATAGGAATTAGCAGAGCAATATTTCAAGCTGGAGTGCAGGAAGTTCCACCTCAACGTGAGAAAGATCTTTACTGTGAGGGTGGCAGAGCCTGGCACAGGCTGCCCAGAGAGGCTGTGGAGTCTCCTCTGGAGACTTCTCAGACCCCACCTGGATCTGTCCCTGTGTGGGCTGCCCTGGGTGACACTGGGGTCGTCTTCCCTTCCAACCCCTACCACTCTGTGGTTCTGTAATAAATAGAATGGATGAAATGTGTGTCTTGTGTTGTAGAAAATTGGGAACTGCTCCATCGTGAGGAGACTTGGCTTTCAGGAGTGCATCCTGCTGGTCACCCAGCGCATCACCAAGTACCCGGTCCTGGTGGAACGCATTCTTCAGAACACAGAAGGTGGGCTGGATATCTTCACTACAAACCTCACACTCTTCTGGTCATCCTTTTTGTCCCATGGTTGTCGTGTTCTTCCCTCAGACAAGGAGGGACAGGCTGGTGCTGCCATATACCTGCTGTCTCACTTTGTTAGCTGTTCTAGATGCAGGTCCAGATCAGCCTCACCTCATCAGGGGGTCAGGAGCAGCATTCAGTTACAGCCATAAAAACCACAGTAGTTAAGCCTGTTGGTTCATTTGAGATTTAGGGTATTTCATTTTATTGATTTGATTGTATTTATTTTTAAACTCAGGTTCTTGGGAAATACTGTTAGATGTTCAGTGTTAAACCTTCATGTTAAAATACATTTGGGTGCCTCGTGTGTTGCATTCCAGAGTTGAAAATGTGACTGACTGCTGCCTTTTTTTTTTTCCTTAGCTGGCAGTAGAGATTATGAAGAGCTGACCAAGGCCCTTAGTTTAATTAAGGACACAATCACTCAGGTAGATGCCATGGTAAATGAGTGTGAGAAGGGGCAACGCCTTAAAGAAATTATGCATAAAATGGAGCTCAAATCATCTGGGAAATGCAAGAATGGGCTTTTCTTCAGGAAGGATGACATGGGGCAGAGGCGGCTTCTGCTGGATGGGATGCTCTACTGGAAAGCTGCATCTGGTCGGCTCAAAGGTAAAGGACCCAGGCAGGGGAACAGTTCAACTAAGGAACACAATTTTATTTAATTTTTATACATTTATTTTTTTTAGTAACTGTTCATTACAGATCGATTGAGTATAAAATAAGATGACAACAACCCGCTCGTTTAATAGGATATTGGAGGAAATAGCACTTGTTCTATTCCTGGCTTGTCCAATAAGCATCTCTGTAATGGTGCAGGAGAAGTTCCTTGTGCTGTTGGCTTATTATCTGCCTGCTCTGCTTTGTGATTCAAGAGGGAGGTCTGTAGGGAGATGACAAAGCTTTGAGTCACACTGACTTAGTCTCCTGTGGAAAGGCAATATCTCTGCTTCACACTTTGGAAGATTGTGTCATGTCAACCCCATGACACCTTCATTCTGCTCTGCCAGACAATCAAACCAGTGTCCATCGGGGAATATTTGAACAGCTTCATCGCTCGGGTCTTCGAGAGAAGCTTCAGTGGCACATAAAACACAACCAGGAGTAGGTGGCACTGCAGACACCTGCAGTTCCAGAAGGATCTGCTGCTGAGGGAGGCAAGTTCCCTCATGAGTGGTGTTGATGTGTAGGATGCCTGTAGAGATGTTTCCAAGCTTTAAATCAGTTTTATTGGTATTGTACTGGTTCTGCACAGCTGCAAGCTGCCTGTGGACAACCTGAGTAGCAGAGTCAATGCTGTAGATGTTGATGTGCTATCCCCTGACCCACAGGGAATTTAAGTCAGGTGATTTTATTTTTTTTTTAGTCTGGACCAGTGATTCTGCTTTTAAATCTTTTTTTCTGTTATCCCTGTAGATATTCTGGCAGTCCTGTTAACTGATGTGCTGTTGCTCTTACAAGAAAAGGACCAAAAGTACACGTTCGCATCTGTGGTAGGTATTATTCTTCTTATTTTATATATTCACTTAGAGTATTTGTGAAAGTAACAGCAGAAGAAATGCAGTTGGAGATATTAGACACTTGTTATGGTAGTTGGGAAGGAAAATTAAGCTGATAACCCAGCCAGCTACTATAAAATGGCATTTTCTGCAGCAGTTCTGGTACTTGTTGAATGCCTTCTCCTGCCTCTTAGTGCAAAACAAAATAACTCCTTTGCATCTCCAGTTCTGGATGCCACATACTCTGGTGTTTTCTGATGTCTTGAGCATATTCTGAGGTTCACTGCTTCTTTTCTTGGACTGGACCTCGTTAGGCTGCTATTTTATATGAGTCATATATGTGAAACATGCTAGAACTGAGCTTTGAAAGTCACTTGCAAGGACCACCTGCTAAGCTGAGGAGAAGGGACCTTCCATTTTGGTTAGAGATGTGGTAACCAGGGTGTTCATAGCCTAAGATTTACTGGAGGCAGAGAACTTTCCTGAAGTAAATGTAATAAGCACTAAATGCAGCTGTAATGACTGCAGTGCTCTAGAACACTCTTTGGACTCATTTGCTCTTCTAGGGCATTTCCACAGGTATCCTCAGAGTTCATTATGTACTTTTGTCCTGATCTACTTCAGGCTGTAAGAGAGTCAGTTACAGAGACACTATTTAATGTGATTATTTTCTTGGGTGTATTTTCTTTTTTTTTTTTTTCTTTTTCCACATTAACATTAGAGCTGAATCCTAATGGCAGAAGCTATTTTGGTGATCTCAGGGCTGTAAAAGCAACTGCTGTTCAAATTACCCTTCATCTAATGCATAGAGATATTTTCACAACCCAGAGTGGCTGGAAGTTGTTTCCCCTTGAACAGCACTAGGTGAATCTTTGAACAAGAGTTCATTTTATGACACTGATAGACTAATTCTGCCCTGGTTTCCAAAACACTTATTCCAAAACACAGAAGGGCAAGTTCCTAGAGGGTCAAAAACCATACTGGGGCAGTTTCCATATGGCTGCTGTTGCTGTGAGATGAGTGTGAGTAGCTCATGCCAAGGCTAAAGCATTGTTCCCAAGAAAGTGAGAGCAAACCTGCGTGCTGTTAGTCAGTATAACTGTTCTTGATTTCTGGGAGCCAGTGGGAGGAATCCTCAGGTGTTCTGGCTCATGGTGGCCCTGTATAGGGGAGTGAGGAAGCCCAAACCTTAAAGAATTTATGTAATAAATATAATCAATCATAAATAATAATATTTTTGTTTTACAGGATTCTAAACCACCAGTCATCTCGTTGCAAAAGCTGATTGTAAGAGAGGTAGCTAATGAGGAAAAGGCCATGTTCTTAATTAGTGCTTCCTTAAAAGGACCAGAAATGTATGAGATTCACACCAGCTCCAAAGAGGAGAGGAATTCCTGGATGGCACACATCCGCAGAGCTGTAGAAAGGTAAATTATGAGTGAAAACAAGAGGGCTTCATTTCTTGCTTCTCTGTGCTCTTCACAGGACTCATAGGTGTAAAAAAATGCATCTGAATGCCCCAAAAGTATCTTTTTAAGAATGAAGTGTGCAATTCTGGGTTCCTTGGAAAGAAACCACTTATAAAGACACAGTAGAAACTAACTTTATTGCTTTTAGCTGTTATTTATTTTGTCTGTGGGTTGGGTTTTTGTTGGTTTGTTTGTTTTTAAATAAACAAAACCATGGGTCCCTGCAGTCAAATGCAACAGGGCTTTGGGTAAGGGAGGAGGATTATCACACAAGAGAAGCCACATTCTGGGTGAAAACTTCAGGTTGAATCCTGAGGTGGTTTTAAGTTATTAAATGTGTAAAGCAGACACAGATCTGTGTCCTCCTTTGTGCAGCTGTCCTGATGAAGAAGGAGGTACATTTAATGAGCCTGAAGCAGAGAGGAGGCTGGCTGAAGCAAGAGCTGCTAAGCTAAAAGATTTTCAAGGTAATGACTTAGTTACATATTCCACGAACTGCTTCTCAGCATCAGTCCTGATTGATGACTGTCTTTTTCTTTTCTCACATGACATGATTTTTCTCCTTCACAAGTCTTTCAAGAGAGTGCAAGATTGTATAGAAATAGTTAAGTTAAAGAAGTCTAACAAGCTTTGTATGCTCTGTGAGTTTTCCCCTTAACTGCTCGTTGTATTTGATGCTCTGACCATACAAATATTCTTCCACACAGAACCTTGTGCTCTGACAGGGAGCAGGAAAGCAGAACTGACTTTGTTTCCTCCTTCAGAGCGTTTGAACATGAAAGATGACCAGATAATGCAAAGTCTGACTGAGAAGCAACAGATTTATCTAGAAATGTCTGAGCTGAATGGGTTTGAAGACCATTCCCAAGGATCCCGAGCTCGGCTGCTTCTTCGGGGGGATATCTCAGAAAATCTGCAAGGGGAGGTGATTTTGAAATCTGCAGTGACAGAAGGTAAATGCAAAGTGTACACACTGGCTTGGGTGCAGGGCTGAGCATAAGAATCTAGTAGATTCTTGTAGATTCTTATCTATTCTTATCTACAGATTCCTAATAGAATCTAAGTACAAGGCCTGAAAATGATCCTGTAATAACTTAATATTTTTATGTAACACTGTCCAGACTTCCATGTTCTCAGAACCAATTTGTTTTTAAGATAGAATACCTTCTCCACAACTCCAATTGTCTTTTTTTATTTCTATTTTTAAGGATCAACCAGTGCAGTCTTAGGATGAGTCTATTCAGATGGGTAACTGAGGTCTCTAATTATATGCCAATCTTGAAATATAATATTATATGAGGGTTAAATATTAAAATAGCCTGTCTAAAGATAGTATATTTGGAAAGAATATAAGCAGAAACATAGTTTTTATGTGGGGAGGATTGGGGTAAAGTAAAGCCAGACACTCAAGGCTTGATAATCTAACTTGCAATCAGGGAAGAGATCCTCTTTAAGATGAGCTTTGTGTTGCACATAAAAAGAGCAAGTCACCAGGGAAAAATTAATCTGTACTGCAGAAAATCTCTCAAACTTCCTGATCTTTTAATGTACTTGATGGTTGAAATTTTGTTTGTTTGATTGTTTTTTAAGCTTGTTGTCATGATGCACTTGTCTGGAAGTCTAGACATGACTGTTTACATTACATGTTCTCTTCTTTCCTAGCTGAAAATCTCCAGAACCTGATCTTCACTCACTTAGGATCCTGTCAGCCTGAAGACAGCTCTGGATCAGGACTCCCCAAGAGAGCAGAGACCTTTGGAGGCTATGACAGCAGTCCCTCCATTTCAAATAAAAGTAAGAAAGGAACCATTCCCCATTCTTCTGAGCTTCTTAGCTCTACTGTGCTTCTCTGTGCAGAGAATGAGAACAATGAGTTGCATGAGGCTCTGATGAGGAATCTTCACCAGGCTTTAGGAGATAAGAGCAAATTTCTAGAGTGTGGTATTAGCATGTTGTGTCTTCTGCTTCTCATACCAACACTAGAGAGCAGAGTAGGGCTCTCAGTGTTGTGCTGAAGGCTGCTTCACTAAAATAGTGTCACTAAATGGAACGTTCTGTTACCTGAACCCACCCTCCTCGAGTTTTGTGTACTTTTCTGAGCAGTCCTCCTCATCACTGTTGTCTGCTTTTCCACTTGGAATCAGCTTGGAGAAGCCATATGGGTTCTAGCTTCAAAGTCACCATTTTTTCCTGCTTGCTGAGGTAGGCAGTGAGTTTTCACAGGCCCTGTGCTGGTGTGAGCTACTCATACTCTACTCACCTCTTTCAGTTGGCAGCTGTAGGAAGAACAGTGGTGGTGACTGGAGAGGCCCTGCAGTGAGTTCAGATGTGCAGCTCCATGACCTCCCTTCTGATGCAGAAGAAGGACCTCAAACTGTACGTTGGCTTTATGAGTGAATTAAATGCATTTCCTCGTGTTCCTCTTCAGGACGGTGGTGGGAACACATCTGGCAGAGCTAAAAGTTGTAGTAGCTGGTCAGGCTGGACTGTAACAGGGTCCTGTCTGTCAAATCATCCTACTAAGGATGTTTTGTGGGGCAAGTTGATGGCTTAGCACTTGAGAGGCATGGTCATTTGGTGTCATGTATGTTCATGTGGTGCTGTACCATCAACATGAGCTTCATTGACCATGCATCCACTAACTAGTTTTAATCTCCAGGCAGCTGTTTCTGCCTGGCCTTTGATCTCAATATTTTTGAGGTGTGGTGTGGGCCAGTCTCTGCTCCAGCAGCAAATGCTCTTCCCTCATGAGATGAACCAACTCAGATTGTCCTGGCAGCACTGCTAACACCCACCAAGTGTCTCTAGCACAGATGTCCTTGTCTTTTTTACAGAGTGATGTAACAAGGCTGGATGACAGCAGTGCTTTGCAGCCCACCGTAGAGTCTCAGGTATGTTATTAGGAAATCTGCTGGCTGATAATTACAATAATAGCATGCAAAACCAAAGCAACCCCACCAAAAAATATGAAAATTCATTGTCCCTGCAAATTGCCCTGTTGACTGTTGATGTACTGAGTACTCCTTGGAGCTGTGCTTCCATGGTGTGTGTTTTTATACAGATACCACTGATTATATTCACTGTTTAAAAGAAAAAAGTCTAATTTATCAATCCAGAGCTCTGTTCAAGTGTCTTTTTTTTTTTCCTCCCCTGCTTACCTTCCTCTCCAGCTTGTCCAGAGGATCCAAACACTGTTACAGCTGCTCTTCAGTCTTCAGGTAAACTGCTATTTGCTATCTAAGAGGTTTGTTAGGCATTAAATGTAATAAAATTTATGCAAGGCTGGAGAGGAGCTTGAAAATATACCCTAAAAATGTAGGAAAGTGAAGAATTTAAGACTTGGTGTTGTTTATCTGCCGGTTGCCGGAGGAGGAGAGAGAGCGAAGCAGAGATTTTTTTCACCAAGATGCCAAGAAGCCTTTATTTATTAATTTACAGCTCTTTTTATACCCTTTTAACTTCATGGTAATTGGACAAGAAGCCAGCCACCCCCTGGGGTGATTGACTGGGGTGCCACAACACCCATAGTCAAAACATCTCTCTCCTGTTTTACAAACAAATGCCAACAAGGTCACAGCTGGGGAAAACCTTCGCTTTCCCACAGGAAGGCAAATTCTTTGCAGTAGTATTTTAACATCCACAGACCTGGGACTCCAGGAAACAAACACTATCTGGTATTTTTAAGGAAGTGTTACATCTATTGTCTCAAGTGATTGTTTCCTTTTTTTTCCTGCTCACTTCAAGGCAATTCTTGTGCTACTTGGAGCTCTCCCTGCTCATTTCCTCTCAGCATTGTTTTTGATATACATGGATTAGCTGTTTTTACTGTAACCTTGTAATCAGCAATATTTAGCCTGGTTGGATTCAGAGTAACTGGGTGCGAGAAATGTTAATTTTGACATAGGTGAGTATAACTTCTTTATCCATCTTCAGTTACCATGTCAGTCACGATGGGCTGAGTGAGCAGGAGCTCAGCTCTGCTCTTGGAGACCAAAGTCTCTGTGATCTCAGCTGGTAGATGCCGTTGCCTTTGCTGTAGCTGCGTGTGGTGTTTTGAGCTGCCTGATCTCGTTCCCCTTGCAGGCAGTGATCTCTCAGCAGGACAGCTACATCGAGCTGCAGCGAGCCACCATGGCCGACCGGGAGAAGCAGTTCCGGCTGCAGTCCACGCGGGGCAACCTGCTGCTGGAGCAGGAGAAGCAGCGCAACTTCGAGAAGCAGCGAGAGGAGCTGATGAACGTGCAGAAACTGCAGAGCCAGCTGAAGCTGGAGCAGCAGCGCCTGGAGCGGGAACGGGGCCGGCAGCAGCGGGAATTTGAATGCACGGAAGCCCAGCTGCAGAAGAGGGAAGAGGAGACCCGGCAGCTGCGGGAGAGGTTGACCCAGGAGCGGGAGGAGCTGGAGCGGCAGCGGGAGGCCTATCAGCACGACCTGGAGAGGCTGCGGGAAGCCCAGAGGGCAGTTGAGAGAGAGAAGGAGCGTCTGGATCAGCTCAGGAAGCTGAAGAAGCAGAACACGGTGTCAGGAACCTTCTCCCCAGAAATGGGACAGGTGAGGAATTGCTTTTCCTGGAGTTTTATTCCCCTGCTTGCCAATGAATGAAGGTGGTTCTTTTTGCAGTGCTTGGTTCTTTTTGCAGTGCTAACCCACGCGCTCACTTTTTACCATCATCTGCAAGAGCTGGTGATGGCTGTTTGCAGAGAAATCAGAGCTTGATAGTTCCCCAGCCCTTGTGAAATTCCACCAGATGTTTGGTAATGAGGATATTTCCTTTAAAAAAAAGAAGCAAGAGAATAAATTATTTCTGAAGATGGCTGGCTGAGGATTCGATACAGGCGCTGCCTACTGCAAAGGATGTGCTACTTTGATAGTTCTATATACTTTGGTATATAGAACCATTCCTTATGTTTCAAAATGTGAAGGTTGAAGTCTGATTAAGTTGGCTCATTTGTTACTACTGTCTTGCAGTCCTGCATTCTGTCCATCCTGTCAGCAGCTCCTGCAGTCTGCTGTTACCTCGGGTAGGTGCAGTATTGTGCAGTCTGTTGCTGCTGTGGTTCTTTTTAGTATTCAAGGGCTTACAGTCTTGCTCGTGCTGTTCACCACCACGCCTGGGGCCTGGTCTAACCCGTGCTGCTCTTCACTGGAAAGTGCTTCATGTTCTCAGGGCTGAAAGCAGCCTCTCCTCATAGCTGAGAAGGCCAAAATACCCGTTTGACTCAAAATATCTTTTTCCTCACGTAGAACCAGCTGCTCAGTCATTCTGTCAGCTTCAACGGAGAAGAACCATCTCTCCCCTCCCTGAAGACCTCGGTGAGAGTGAGTGTCTCTGGCGTGGACTACCTGGAGCGGCCCGACCTGGTCCGCAGGGACAGCACGACGCCGGAGAGCCGCCCGGCCCTGGCGCTGAAGAACGAGGTGCCCATACACCTGCTGAGTGCCACCAACCAGAGCCAGAAGCTGGCTGCTGTCCAGCAGCAGATCCCCACCAAGCTGGCCACCTTCACCAAGGGGAGCAAAGAGAAGGGCGGGAAGAACAAAGCGTCTCACAGGACGGACAGTTCAGGTGAGTGGGTGGAAATGGTGTGCTGGTCTCCCCCAGCATCACGGGGCAGGCAGCAGGCTGCCGTGGAAACCTCTGGCTGCCCACACTCAACCCAGAAATTAACATATACAAACTGTTCTTGTGTTTGCTGCAGGTAGTGGGCTCTAAATCCTTGAGTTAGCAACGTGTCCACTATTTATATTGGACATACAACCCAAAGGGGTAACGCTGAACATGGAGTTCTGTAATCCAGCAGGACAGAACGATGAGAGGTTGTAAACCTGGGTGTGAAATCTTCTTGCCTAACTGTGGTGTTAAAGGAAAATAGAAAAAAGAAAATAAAAAGCGTGTTCTGCATGAGTAAAATGTTTTGAGGCTGGCTGAAGTACAGCTCACTGTCCTGAGTTGTAATGACATTGGGTGCAAGGCTTTTCTCAGCACCACTCAGTCATTAAACACAGATTTCCAGGTCAGAATTCTGATCCTGTGCATGCTGAAGAGTTGAAAGGGACTAATTTTGCCACAAATAGAAGTGAACGAAAATACAGTCACCCTGTCGTGGTGTAATTTCTGCTGCTAACTGCTAGGTACTAAAGTAGTGATCTTTGCTAATGACAGACACAGTAAAAACCACTTTTTCTTTCCCACTTAAAATAGCCTTACTGCCAGCTTTGGAGAACACTTACAATTTTTAAGTTACCTTTTTGGTGAATTTACCCATCACTTGGGTCTGTGCTTCTGTAGCAAACCTGGGGCCAAACCTGTCTAGGGAGGAGAGGGAGAAAGAAGGTTCTACAACATCGAGAAGACAGTTTCTGTTATGCCTAAACTTTGGTACAGTTGCAAACTGGCTGATGTGCTTGCACAAAAATTAAGCCCAATATCTTCTTCCCCTGAACACCAAATGATGATAAATGGGAAAATAAAGCTCTGATATACCACATCTCCCCCAGGTTTATTTTTAATAGCTCTTACATAATGATCTTTGCAGTGGAAATGCACTTAATGGTGTTTTTCTGGAAGTTATACCAGAGGTATAAACCAAAAATGTATTGGTCTCTGTTCTCTGGTGAGCATTAGTGGGTTGCACGCTTGTTTTGCCCACATGTAGATCTTAGAATAAAATGGAACAAGACTTTCTGTACCAGAGGCAAAGTACTGTGCATTGAATTCAGATTCTGTGACGTGGGGAATGTGCACTGAGAGGAGCTCTTTGGTTCCAGAGTAACCACTGCATGAATTGCTTTTATTGTTGAAATTCAGAAGCTGACAGGCTCTAACACCAGAACCAATGTACTCTGCCACTGAGCAGCTGCAAGACAGATGGAGAGCAGAGACAAAAGCTCATCACAGTTCTGCCTGTTAAAAGTAGCACAAACAGCCATTGCTGTTGGAACATGAGAGACAAACATTTTTTTGATTACTTTTTTTTTTCCTCTGCTGTGCTTTGTAATACCAGATTTAAAATCTGTAGTTCTCAGGGGCTGCTAGTAACTGAATTAGAAGTCCTCAAGGAAGAGAAGTATTCATGGTCTAAATAACTGAAAGGAAAATTTAAGCGACTTGCAAGAGAAGCACCAGCTCTTTGTGGTAAAGCAGCTTTCTTGGATATGCAAAGGTGTCAGCAGAGTGTGAAGCAGGGGCATTTCTGTACTGCCAGCCTCGGGTAGTAATTTGGAAAATATTTCCTTTAGCATCTATTGATCAGAAGCAGCTGCTCCCCCCCAGGCTTGTTGGACGAGAGGAGGGTGTGCTGAGGGGCAGACGGTCAGCCAGCCCTGTGCTCCCGAGCAGCCAGACCACAGCATTCCACACAGGTATGTCTCCTCCACCTCGTGTGCCCGTGGAAATGCATCAGCCTCTCTGCAGAGACGTGAAGGTGTCCTCTTCCTTTTCTCCCACCCCACAGAATTGTATGGCCCTGCAGATGCTCAGCCAGAAGCACCTTCATCTTCCTCAGCCAGCCTGTTCAAGCCCAATAACGTTCCCGTTCAGACCCTGGTGACCTCTCCCCCGAGCCTCTTAAACGTGCAAGATGACACCAGCAAAGAAGATGTCATTTTCTTCTGATTGTTTCCATTTAAAGATTAACCCTCTGACGTACTGTGTCAAGAACTCAGGCCCCAGTGCTCCACGTGACAGAGACCTGATGTGGGTGTCTCTTCATCTCTGCCCCGTTACTACTGCCGAGGACCAGACCAGAATTGCTGTTCTGCTTTGCTGGCCCCTCTGCCAGCAGCTCAGAAAGAAGGCACAGTAGTAACCATTTGCTTTTCAGTTCTCCAAGCATGGGAATGTATCTGCCCGTGGCTGGGTCTGTCAGTTCAGAGCATATTAAAATGCCCTTTCTTGTCACGTGCTCTTCTCGGAGAACCCCCCACTCTCTGTGGGCACCAGCTTGTTATGGTTGGTGTTGAACCACCCGCGTTTGTATGTAAAATATTTTAGTGGTAGGCCCCAGAATGGCTGCACAACTTCACAATCCATGTTCAGGGGTCACTGATGGCTCATGCTCACAGTGTGCTGGTAGCTGAGTGAGTAGCAGGCTCCTCTCCATACAGCCAGGCAGGGTGGGCACCACCTCTCTGGCTCCCTAAGGAGTTTGGGGGAGCACATGCTCTGTAGGAGAGAGAAGGTAAGAGCTTCACAGAGCCTTCATGGGTCAGGAGCTCCACCTGCTTGTGGATGAGAAGGGTTAGACACTCAGCAGGAGTGAGGAGTTGGACTAAATGCACATTTCACAGCTTGCACTGGGATACCTGCCCCTTGGAGACCCTGGGGAGCACTCAGTGGGAGCAAGAGAGGTGCAGGTTCCCGAGCACAACTCCTGAGTTGGTTCAGAATGAACTTAGAGACTTGGATTTTGCTGAAGACATGTGTAGGAAGCGTTTGAATGCAGTAATTTATTGTCGTGTTTAATCCAAAATTTCCCACGTCTTTTGTTTGTCTGTTAACTTGTTGGGACTTTACTCCAAGTACCAGAAGATATCAAAGCTGCTGTTGCTGCAGGGAGTTCTCTGCAGCACTGAGGAATGAAGGGAATAAGAACTGTTTGGTTTTAAAATTTAAAAAAAGAAAATAATAATGAAAAAATATCACGCAAACACATTCTTAGCTAAAGCTGTGTTGGTCTAGTTGCTTACAGCTAAACCAGCTTTGATACCTCTTGTTAAATGGGTCAGTTCTTCATGATGGAATGGTGAGGACATGAAGCATTCTGCTCCAGAGGCATTATTTCCCTTTTGTAGTAATTTGCACAGTCGTTTTGTTGTGTTGTCTTGCTCCTCTCAGTGTCTCCCTTTGCTACACACGTCAGCTGAGGATGTGCTTCCCAGTGTATCCTGAATGTCACCACTCATTGTGCACAGGAGAGATTCTTTAAAGGGTATTAACAGAGAATGAAACAAATTAGTATCTTAGAGCTTAAAAACTTGAGGTTAATACCTTTCAGAATGTGATTTATAATAGTTTATTTTCATCTCTTTGACTCTGGTTTGAGGTGGTTTCTAGCACCGTGCCCGGTCAGGGCAGGACAACATCAGTTATTTGTCAGCCTCCTCCTCCAGGGCCATGACTCACTTGAATGTCTTAAAATTGTGTCAGTAATTACAGTGCAAGAACCAGTCTAAATTTTCAGCAGAAAATATAGAGTTATTCAAGTGACACTAATTTGAGTTACTGTCTTTGGCCAAGACACTGGAAAATCCAAACGTTCTGGTTGGCATGAGAGGGGAACGATGAGCTATGAAATACCAGACTGGTTGGAGGGAGCCAGTGCTCCTTGCTGTAGCACACTGTGGATTTAAGGGTCTTTTCTTTGCTAAGTGATACTGAAGCAATGTCTGAGTTTAGTGAAACTCCAATGTGAAAACTATTTCAGTAGCTACAGTGCAGGAAACATTCTAATCCTAGAAAGCTTCAAACCAGGGCTGGTGATATTCCACCACTTCCCAGCACAGTGCTGCTGTGACACTGGACACACTTCACTGTAACCCCAAAGGGCTGTTTGGGAAATCAGCACTGCAGAATTCACAGACTGGATTTGCAGGAGCCAGCGGGGGGGATGCAGTGAGGTTTGTGTCACCGTTGGTACTGTCGAGGTTAGGGGGCAGTTCTGCCCTGGTTTTTGCCTTTGGAAAAGCTGAGCTGGAGGGAAATTCACATCAGTGTGAGTTCTGCTGGAGCCCAGGGTGAGATCCAGCAGCTCAGAGCTGGTTCCAGGCTGATGCAGAGGCTGCAGTTGGTGATGCTCCTGTCGTTCCTCCCGTGAAGGGACAGGGAAGCAGCAGGATGCAGAGTGTTCTCTCCGTGCTGTGCTCTGGGCCACGCCTCGTGTGGAAACACAGAAAACTCTGTGCCCCGTTGCCTTAAATTACCAGGTTTTTAGGAGTTTTAGCCTGAAATGAAGTTGCATCAGTGGCATAAACCACCTCAACTAATGAGGGATGTCTCTGCTTGGGTATTTGAAAACCATTTTTGGAAACGTTTATTTAGTTTAATTGTGTGCCTGTCCTAAAGCAGGGGAGAGGGTGTTTTGTGCACTGAAGGGGTTTATTTGGCTGCTTTCTTCTGGGCTATGATTGAACTAGGGTACAGAACAGTGACATCTGGAAAAGAAAGTCTGCAGTGAGGTCTCATTTCTTTTAATGTTTTAACTTAAACAGAACTGGTTTTATTGTCAGCAGTGCTTTGAGTAACCTCTGGCAGTGAGCAGAGACCCCAGACCATCACAGGCTGTGGGTCAACATGCCAAAAGCTCCTTGGAATATGGGCTCTGAGTGTCTAACCTGAGAAAGTACCTTAAGTCATTACCTGTCCTCAGTACACACACCTGGCTGCAGCTAGTGGAAACTGTTTTCACCCTGAACAGAGGCTGTACCTCCTTTCACTTGGGTCAGAACCATGGAAGGGCTGTTGTAGGTGCTCAGGTGGCTGCTCAGACCATACCCAGCGAGGAGAGGGCTTTGGGAGTGGCAAACACTGCAGCTCTCCTTGCTGGTGCAGAGTTGGCCCCACCAGAGCTTAGTAAAATTCTTGGTGGAAGGCTGAGTGGGAGGAAGCAAGTGAGAGGTTTTAATTAAGTGGATGATGGGTCGTCTCTTCTGCAAAACTGAATCTGTGAAGTTGCTACCAAATCACTCCAGCCGAGTGAACCTGGTTTGGACTCTTCACTCAATTCTTGTTCCTAGAAAAATAACTCTTCTAGGCAGATCAGATTGCAAAATACTGTTGTGTCCTGAGCTGAGCAACCTGCTATTGATTCTGAGTCACATCCTTTCCATTTGACTTTGATTACTTCAGATAGAAGTTGCCTTTCAAGTGATATCTGAGGATTAGACAGTTCAAGATTCTGTGCCTCCCAGGTGCCTTTTGGCTTCTCTCCGAGCTGGGGTGTGGAGATGCCAGAGCTTTGAGCTGCCTCCTTCTCTTCGTGTCACAGCCTTGCGGTGACTGCCGTGCTTGTCGTGTGATATCGTGGTGTTGCACCAGGCTGTTCCCGGTCTTTGGCTTTTCCAGTCTCCCTGGTGTGGAGGCTGCTCCCCCCGTCCCTTCCCCGCGGGGCTGCGGTCACCTCCTCGGCCTGAGGATCCCTCCCTTGCCCGCCAGCCCCGCCACGCGCCGTCAACGCTCCCCTGGCTGCTAGCTGTGCTGCTGTGGATTGTGGCTGTGGCACGTCCCGCAGGCCGAGGCCTCCCGGCGCTCCCCGGCAGAGGCAGGAGAGTTGGCACCGCGAGAGGCGCCCGCTCGGCGCGGCAGCGTCGGCCCTGCAGGGGCAGGAGCGACTCCAACTCGGGCGTGGGCAGTTCTGTCTTTTGAGCCCTCGTCAGATGGTCCTGTGTGCGTGGAGCTTGGTGTTTGTCACTTGCGTTTACACTGAAAGCTGCGACGTAAAGCTAGGGAAAAGGGTTAAAAAATGCGTGTTTCGTTTCACTTCTCCAGTCAACTCTGCGGAGTAGGAGCTGAGGCTCCGCGGTGCTGCTCAGTGGAGTTCCCTGTGTGTTGTGCCCCCAGTGCAAGGGAATTTGGAGTGTTTTGTTGTCTTCCCCAGCCCTTCTCACGTTCCCAAGGAAATAAACCAAACCTGCCACCGGGTTACACATGAGCTACCCGGCTGGGTGGGCACAGGCACTGCCCAGCTGAGCTGCCCTGGCTGAGTGGGCACAAGCACTGCCCAGCTGAGCTGCCCCAGCTGGGCTGGCACGGGCACTGCCCTGGCTGGGTGGGTACAAGAAAAGCCTTTTCCCCTGTTCCTCTCTCAAGACCAGACCCAACATCTTGGTAACCGCTGGCGGCTCTTTATCATCCACCACCCGCATGTTAACCCATCGGACACCGCTCGCCTGAGCTCTGGTTCATACCATTTGTGCCATGTTTATAACTCAGTTTTTTATATTTTTTGTACTGAAAGAAATTGGAGCACTTTAGGAAAAAATAAGGTTTATTTCAAAATCCATTTCTTTTTGTAGCCAGCAGGAAATCTCTGGTGAAAGTGGATCCTGCTGGCGGAGCCGCATCTCGCTCAGAGCTGTGAACTCTTCTTGATGCTCTTTAGTCTTAGGTCTGGTTTCTAGGCCCACCTTGCACTGTAAAGATTTACTAAATACTCATGGTCCACGGTTAAAACGACCATTTTGTTGGGGAAGTGTTTGGTTTTGTTATTTTGTTTTGTTAGGCTGTAAACAGTGTAAATATTTCCTTTACTGTTGATACTGCAGTAGCGACATCTTTGTAGTCCTTATTTTATTTGTAAAGTTGATGGTTAAATGTTAATATTCTGTTGAATTGTGCACTCTTGATTAATTGTAAACTTGATCTTAGCACACCAAATGATGATTTTTACAATGATTGCAATGTTTCTCCACTGAAGGATTTCAGAGCTGCAATAGGACTGAAACCAACTTCTAGCAATAAAAGAAAAAAAAATTAAACTGTCTGCCTTCATATATATATATATAAAATATTTATTATTTATTTGAACCAAAGATCAAAGCAGCAGCTGCTTCTCATGTGCTTCTCATTTTCTACCCTGGACAGAAATAAGCTGCCCCAGGAGCAAACGTGACGCTTTTCCCAAGGAGAGGACAGAGTGCAGGAGCTGATGAGTGGAGGACACTAAAAGCTGCAGCCCTTGCAGTGAGGTGAGACCCCCAGGAAAACATCAGCTGGTCTCCAAGCAGCTGAGCTCTGCACACTAGTGAGCACGAGCTTCCCACCGGAGCTCGCACCAGCGCGCAGGTGCTTTGCAGGGTGCCAGCCCGAGACATGCCTGGCTCTGTCCCAGACAGAATCAGTTCCCATTTGGAACAAGCAGAACAAAAATAGAAACTTTCTCCCTAGTTCTCATGCCAATTTGGCAGCCCTGGCTCCCAGCACCATCCCATCGCCTCGGGGTGCAGAGCTCCCCAGCTCCCCGCTCGGCAGGTTGGGTTTCCTGATCAGATCCCCGACTTGTGCCACGCTGGCAGAGCCATAGCCTGGATCATCACTGGAGATCAGAGCAGATGCCAGGCTGGGGGCAGCTGGGGCTCGGCGAGGGTGTTACTCTGATCACGGTGTCAGCCCAGGAAAACCCTCAGCTGGTGTTGGATGTGCTGGTGCTGTCTGGGAGTCTCTGCCTGGCACAGCATCCCTGGGGGCCCCGGCTCCCTGTGCGCAGCGTCTGGAGCGCAGGCGGCGGTTCCCAGCCTCTGAAGCGCCGCTGACATCTGGGCTGCGGCACAAACTGCAGCTCCTTTGGAAAAACACCCCCTTTTCTGCTTCTCTGACGTGTGTAAATAATCAAACCCTTCTCCGGGCAGCAGTGTTCACACACGACTTCATGGGAAGCCACTGACTGACGTGTCGGCCAAGGGAGCTTTGCAGTGGGGTGTGTATGTTTGGTTTTAAGAGAATATTTCTCCCATCAGCTTCTGCTCCTCCAGCTTCCAGGGAGATGAGCAGTGGCCACTGGAGGTCGGTGCCTCTGTGGCTCTCAGACCTGGTGGCCAGAGCAAGACCAGTAACTCTGAGGCTGTTTCTAAACATTTGGGCTTTTAGGAAATGGAATCAAAGTGATTCCGGAGGGACAGTCTGGGACAGACATGAGGAGGAGCTGCTTCCAGAGCAGCAGGGTTAATTTCTATTTTCTAACTGCACAGCTCTCTCCTGCAGCCCAACTCACGGGTCAGAGCCATAGGAATTGTTTCTAGAAAGACAAAAGAGCCTGGATCAGGGAGAAGCAGGGTTAATGTGGCCGGGAGGGATCCCTGCAGCACAGCTTCCTGCTGGGAACTGCCGCTGGGACACCTTTAAACCTTGGTCAGGATTTGCCTCTGTTAGAAGTGTGGTGGTGCTGGGAGTGTGGGTGTTTCTGAGTTACCCTCCAGTTCTTCCACAGCAACAGGGCAGACATTCCTTTGGTGACTGGGAACACCTTGACTGACAGGATCATTGATAACTCTGTCGCTTGTCTGTCTCAGTGTTTCACAAGAAGGGTGTGATTTCAGGGGAGGGTGTGATTTCAGGACAGATGATGGCAGTGCCTTCAGAGCTCTTAACTTGCTCATACCAGTATCCCAGCAGCTCCTCCCTGCCTTGTCTCTCTTTAAAATCTGTAGCTAATTAACCTGAAACCCAAACCACATTCTTTCTATTTGGATGAATCATTCCGAGGCCACAGGCAATGACCAACTTTATGCTAAACCTTCCTCTTTCATGTGGGTGAGACACGGCTGATGGTTCCCATACGTGCATCTGAGATTCATCCCGAGCCAGATGCTTGAGGACAAACATGCACAAAGGATATTGGCTCCGTAATGTGCTCTGACAGTGGGAATGGGGCTGGTTTCTGCCTTTCCTCACCCCTGTGACTCAAATCCGGTTTGATTTCTCACCCCAGAGATGGGGCCAGCTCAAGGCTCAACAGATGAGGGATTGGGATGGGGAGGGGGTTGTCCTCGTGGTGCCTTCATGTTTGCTGCTGCTGGGCCCGTGGGATCTGGCAGAGGATAAAAACCCAACCTCCTCCAAGCTGGAGCGTGCGACGCACAGCCCCTGGCTCCAGGACAGCGTTGCACACGCAGGAGGCTCAGTCAGGGCAGGGGTGGCTTTGCCACAGGGCTCTGTGGCCAGGGGAGCATGAAAATGCCTTGCTGAGCAGCACCATGTGGAGGTGCCTCCTGTGTCAGAGCAGCTGCTGGTGCTTTCTCACTTTGCTGGGCTCGACCTGGAGCCACCCCAGCTATCTGAGCTTTCAGGGGATTTCAGGCAGGTAGATGTTTAATGTTTTGAGGGGTTTTTCCCCTTTAGAACATTTGGAGTCACGGGTAAAATCACGCTGTGTGCAGTTAGTGCTCTGTTCCTCCTGGGCTGCCACGGCCTGTGACTGTAACAGCAGCTCCAGCCCCTCGTTAGGTACGTGGTGGATGCATTGCAGAACACTTCAGTGATCCCTGCCCTATCTTAGCCAGAAAAAGGAAATTTCTTGGTTACTTCTGTGCTGGTTTTTTTGCTCTGGCAGCAAGGACTGCTGAGCAGAATGCACCTCGAAATGCAGGAAGCAAAATAGTTATTTTAAAATCAAGGCTGGCTGCGTATCTTGTGGCCAGGAGGGTCACACTTCTCTGGCTGTGGTGGCTTGTGGGCTTTGTGTGGGAAGAGGAACAGGAATAGCCCTTGTGAGAGCGATGTCATGCTTGGGTAGTTTGGGCTTCAGACCTGGTGATGCCCAGATGTGTGGCCTCTCCCAGATGTGACTGTAGACTGGGGTCTGGCTCCTGCACTGGAGGGGTGAGGCCATGAAGAGGGTTCTGGGCTAGGAGGAGAGGCCTGGACTTGAGCTATGTTGAGATGCTAAATGAATTGTATTAATTCAGGAGGATTTCTGTCCTGGTAACCACATTAATAAGCCATTTTAGAGCAGCCAAATTCACCTGCAGCCCAGTCTACCTCAACCTCCTGGCCCAGGCCTAGAAGCAGAGATTGGATCAATGCATGGAAAAGCCAAACTGGGAAAACAGGTCTGTTGGGGCGATGTCAAGCATGCAAGAGCAAAAGGAGTCTGGCTTTCTGCAGGGGTGCTCCCCGCTGTGCTGAGCTGCTAGTGGAGTTCCCCTTCTACTCTGCCTAGTGAGACCACATCTGGAGTGTTGTGTCCAGTGCTGGGCTCCCCAGTTCAAGAGGGACAGGGAAATACTGGTTGGACCCAATCATGTCCAGAGGTCCCTTCCAACCCCCCCACTTCTCTGATTCCTGTCAGGAGGAGGAGGAGGTGGAGCTGGAGGGACAGAGGGGCTTTCTGTCCTCGAGTGTGCTTGAAGTGACACTTTCCCCTGAGAGGTGGAGTTACCTGGGAGTCTTTACTTTGAAGTGAGAAAACACTTGACGGTCTCTTGCAAAGGCTTCAGCAGCAGGGCCACTGCCCCCCCAGCTGAAAACACCCTGAGCATGGCTGGGGTAACAGCCCAGCCCCAGGAGCAGATGGAGCCCAGTGGTTCTAGAAGCAACTTCTGTCCCTGGTGCGGGCGGCCGTGGCTGGGAGCCAACCCCCAGTGCCTGGCAGCGTAAACAAAACAGCTGCTGCTCCAGCAGCCTGGGGAGAAACCTCTGCTCCTCCGGCCGCCCAGCGGAGTCGGACTTTGTCCGACCCTCGGGAGAGCTGGAGATAACAGAAAGCAGCTCCCAGCTCGTTAACTGGGATGGTGATGCTTCCTGCTGGCCTCTCGACCCAGCGTGTCCTGGGCTGTGCCTTTCCCCCCGGGCTGCAAGCTCACTGGCCTGAGCTGCCAGGCACGGCCAAGCTGGAGCTGCCCCGCGCTCCTTGGTGCTTGGACTTGGTGATCTTAAAGGTCTGTTCCAACCTAAATGGTTCTAGGATCCTGTGCTGCTGCCCACAGGGCTCTAGGCCTGGGTGTGTAGAGCACAGCAGGCTGTGTGTGCAGGGCAGGCCACTGGCTCATCTCCTGCTGCACAAGCCTCCCTGTGGGCTCAGCAAGCGATGGGGAGGCAGCACAGCAAAGGGTAGAGGAAAAAAGGCCCAGCCAAGGGATTGAAAATGGCAGAGGCATCAGAAAGCAGGTTGGAAATTAAGCCAGTGTATCTGCTTGAGCCACCAGCAGCAGGGCAGCTTTCTTCCTTCCAGTTATACCAGTTCTTGCCTAGACTGGCAGTTAGGAATCAATTTCTTTAACTCTGAAATGGAATAATGGATCACACCCAACCTGTGCTTCTGTGGTGAGACGGTTGGTTGCACCTTTGGTGCCTGTTTCCTTTGACCACATTGATTCCTGTCTCCTGCCTCCCATCCTTAACAGAGCTTTGACTTCCCAGCTGCTGCCACCACCACCACCTGCAGCAGAGCCCGGAGCACGTGGCCCTCAGGGAGATGCAGCAGCACTTTCCTCCAGTCCTGGCAGTGAGGAAACCCAGATCACCAGGTAAGGCAGAGAATAGCTTAATTTTGGGGGTTTTAAACAGAGTTGTGTGGTTCCTTTGAAGCTGGAAGGCAGCACAAGATCTGAACCTTCCCTAAATCCCATGTTACAAAGAAAGAGGAAGACCTGAGCCCTCTCCAGCTGATGCAGGTTTGGACTCAAGCAGGGGAACACTCTTTGCTCTTTAGCTCAGCATCACCTCGAGCGTGGGCTGGGAAAACCTGCAGCCCAAGCACAGAGGAGACAAGGGACACGGTGCATTTTATTCAGATTTATTGAAGCAGCTCCAGGCTGAGTAATAAACACACCTACCTACTATATATATAAAAAATAATAATAATAATAATAATAATGTCCAGAACTAGCCCATGGGCAAAGCACTGTCACGTGTTAAGACATTTCAGGCCACTGCCTCCAGCGCCGCTCACCTTCCGAGCCACAGCAGCCAGAGTGGTCCAGAGCCCACTGCCCGTTCCTTAGGAGCTTCCTGTGCCCTCTCTAGTCAGTTATCACTTAAATATTCAATGAAAGAAGTAAAAATATTCCTCTGGTTCCTGCTCCGAGCTCACACGAGTTAGGAGAAAACTTGGAAACCTTTTGCCATCTCACGACACAGCCCAAGCTGCCTCTTTTTTTCCCCTCTCCATCCAGGAATTTGCCATAGCTATCGCAGGGTATTTTTATTAAACGAGTTCATTTGGGTTACACACCAATTGCCAGGAGAAAAGAAAAACAAACAACCTGCTGGGATCTGTGATTCACTGGCAGCTTCTCTGCCAAGAACCTTTAAAAAGTTTCATTCCAGTTGCAAATTTTTCAGAAGTTAATAGCTGTGTAGCAGGGAAAAAAAGAAATGGCATGAAAGGGACACCAGAGAATAATTAGAAGCGGAGAAACCCTGTGTTTATATGTAGACAGGGCTTGTCTTACAAATGCAATTACCGACCATTCTGGGACTAAATCCCAGCTATAATCCTGTCCTGGCACCAGCTCACAGCCCTCCCGTCCCACAAGACACTTGGGTGCCACAAGCAGATTAACCGTGGCACCAGGAGGAGGAGGCTGTGCTAAAAGCAGCAGCTCGTCCCCCTTGGCACCGCGCGGTCTGTCCCAGCTCCCCCAGACAGCCCAGCCTCGACTCGCTCTCGGTACCAGGGGTGACACCCAACCCCAGTCCTCCTCGTGGAGAGCATTCCCCAAAATCCTCGCCTAGGCCCAGACTCAGCGGAAGGGCTCGGATGCCGGGTTAAGTGTCTTGTTATTTATACCAATCTCTGCAGCATTTCAGCACCCAAAGAGATGTTCTCTCTCCTTGCAGGGTTTTTCACCCCAAACCAGCCCGGAAGGACATTTCTGGTGCTGATGGTCACGCAAAGCAGTTCTCTAAGATCACCGCAGTCCAGACCCACACTGCCCCTCGGGGTTTAACCTTCGTGCAGCACAGTTATCCAGAGGAGCTCTGGGTCGATCCACAGTCATTTTACCTTCTAGGTTCTTGGGAACTCAGGCAGACAGGTACTTCCAGGTGCTGACGAAAGCGGAGGGGATGAGGGAATAAGGCACCGTGGTGACGCTGCTCCAGGTGTCGGAGGAAGGGTCGTAACAGTCCAGGGTTTTGCAGCGCTGAGCCCCGCAGTAGCCCCCCACCACGTACAGCCTGTTCCCCGAGGTGACGGCGCGGCAGCTGATGCGCTTGGCGGTGACGTCCCCGAACTTGGACCACTGGTAGGTGTCACTGTGGAAACGGTAAGCGGAGCTGGCGGAGAACTCCGTGTCCCCCCCGATGACGATGATGTGGCTGCCCACCACGGCGGCGGCCGTGTACCGCCAGGGCTGGGGGCAGCTGGTGGGCACCGTCCAGCGGTTCTGGCACGGGTCGAAGCACTGCACCTTGGGCAGCTTCTCCTGGTTGGCGCTGGTGCCACCGAAAACAAACAGCTTCATCTTGGCTCCCACCACGGCGGCGTTGCTGACGCCTTCTCGGAGAGGAGCCACCAAGGACCATTTGTCCAGCTGCGGGTCGTAGTGTTCGACTTGCTTCAGAGACACGGAGGGAGAGGCCGGGAAGGCGCCGCTCATCGCCGTGTGACCCCCCACCACGTACAGGCAGTGGTCCAGCTCGGCGGAGCCGTGGCCGAACCGCGCCACCAGCATGGGCGCAGCCTTCGCCCACTCGTCGTGGAGGGTGTCGTAGACCCAGACGTCCCTGGACGCGCCGTTCTCGGAGCCCTTGCCGCCGGTGATGTACACTTTGCAGCCGACGGCGCAGGCGCTGCACTCTTTGCGAGGGCTGGGGATGTCGGCGCGGGGAATGATCTCGCTGGTTTTCTGGTCCAGCATGTAAATCTTGTCGCACATGAAGGTCTGGCCGCCGAGCAGCAGCAGGGCCTGGCTGACCTTGCGGGGCCGGGCGCAGCTCCCCGTCACGAGGCCGTCGTTCTGCAGGATCTTCATCTTGCATCGGACGGCATCGGCCACGATCTCCTCCCCCAGTTTGTGGCTGGTCACCAGCTTCTCGCGGGCCACTTGTTTCCGCAGGTAGGACTCGGGCAGGAGGGCCAGGCGGACGGAGCGCAGCAGCTCCGGCAGATCTTCGTGGCGCCGAGGCAGGTCGTACCGGATCCAGCCTATGACGGCTTCGTAGACCAGCGTCTCGTCCTCCACCTCCAGCTCCTCGCTCGCCACCAGCTCCAGCAGCTTGTCCTTGGGCAGCCGCAGGAAGTCTTCGGTCTTGCAGAGCGAGGTGAAGTTGGCCAGCGCCATCCTCCAGGACAGCTCCAGCAGCCGCTCGCAGCAGTGGGCATCGGACAGCAGCAGCATGTTCAGGCAATTCCCGGGGTAGAGATTCTTCTCCAGGAAGTCGGCCGAAGCATCCCGAATGTCCTGAAACTGCAGCATGTCCCCGGCCTCCAGCAAGGACTCTGCGTTTTCCTCGTTAATCAGCACGCGGGCCGAGTAGGCGTAATCCAGCAGCAGCTCCAGCACCTCCGGGTGGAGCGAGTCGTGGAAGTTCACTTCGGCATCCCTGCTCTCCTTCAGGCCCCCGCTGAACATAGCGTCGAAGTAGCGGCTGCAGGAGGCCAGGACGGCGCGGTGGCAGTGGAACGTCTGGTTCCCCGCTCGCAGAACCGCGTCGGTGAAGAGGTGCCGCTTGCGGAGCAGGTTGAGGTGCGTGAGGAGGCTGTCGGCGTGGCCCGGTTTGTGGAAGAGGTGGATGTTCATGGAGCCGGAGCTCGAGCGGGATTTCCGATTCTCGTGGCTGCTGACGGACATGGTGCTGAAGCCGCTCTGGACGAGAACACCGGAGAATCGGCACGGAAAGCCCCGGCAGCGCGATCGCCGGGGCCCGGGACCGGCGGGGACGGACGGCGCCGGAGGGCTGCAGGCGGGAGCACGGATCCCGACCGGTAAGGGAAGCGCGGAGCTTTCGTCCCGCAGCGGCCAAGCGCGCGGCTCCGTAGTGCCGGGGGAGGGGTTGGGGGGGTCGATGTGCGATGCCGGTGCCGCCCCTCGGCCCCGCTCCCGCCGCACTCACCGGCCGCTCGCCGCCCGCTCTGCCGCCGCGCCCCGCCGCGTGGCCGCC
>JANHGL010002892.1:0-13673 GCA_024611195.1 Ceyx melanurus
CCCTCCCCAGCTTTCCTGGAGCCCCTGCAGATCCTGGCAGCCACCAGAAGCTCTCCCTGGAGCCTTCTCTTCTCCAGCCTCAACACCCCCAACTCTCTCAGCCTGTGCTCACAGGAGCTGCTCCAGTCTCTGAGCATTGATAGCATTGGCTTGAGAATTTCATCCCCACAGGCCTTGGCTAAGCCCACCCATGGGTCAATAGCCATCAAATTGATATTGCAGGTCCTTTTTTTATATTGGAAAAAGGATCAAGGGGGGAAAAAAAAAAAAAAGAAATAGACATCATCAGTGTTCACAATGACAGTGGGAGAGCAGTGCAAAAGTTTGTGCCAGGTGTAAATTTGTTCCAAAGCATGAGGAGAAGGTCCAGTGCAATGGAAGCCAAGTAAAATACATCTCTCTTCTGCATGACCAAAACTGGGCTGGTTCACAGGGAAGCTTCACATTCTCTATCAACATTTGCATTCACAGGGATGTAACACAGCTACTTTGGAAGCAGTGAAGGCAGGGAACTTGGGAAGAGGAAAAAAAAGAAGTGGAAGGAACATTCTATATATTATGAATATATAACAGCACCCAGTTGAAGTTATTTATCTTCACTCATCAGTAGTGAAGGGAAAACTCATTTGTGATTTGGCTTAAATCTGCTTCCTGCTTATTTGTAACATATAAATCTAAATTTGTGCCATATCAATGTACTGCATGTAATCCCACGATGGCATTTTTAAAACTCAATTGTTTCCTTTTGAAAACATTGGAAAATTAAGATTTTGCCTGGATGATCTATTGATTTACCACACCCATTGCCAAAGCTGTGTGTTGGTGATGTAGTAAAAGTGCTGCTAAGTAAATGATTAAAATATCACAGCAAATATACTGTGATATATACTTCAGAAAAATGGAGTGAATGTTCTTTCTGCTCCCTGAAGTGATCCCTGGCATGTGCCATTCCCACAGGGGAATGTTTCTGTAGAGCACACTGCAGAACAAAGCATCTCAAAGGAGCTTCAGGGGACTGATTTCCCAAGCAAGGTGTGAGTGCTAACAACCCCTCCAGCCCTCCCACAAGCTACAGCACCCTGGAGTCATCATTCCCTCTTTACCCTCCAGCCAAGGCAGTGACCACAGCAAGCCTGCTCTGTTCACGCTGCAGGCACCTCACAGCAGAATAGGCTGGTGGAAAAATGGGTGATAACAAAGAAGCACCAGAGTAAACTCTGTCATGTTTTTTTCCATGATTTTGAGGCTGTGGGGCAGTGGCAGGACTGGAGGGGCTGGATCCAAACTAGAGCTGGGTGGCTTCAGCTCAGACATGAGGAAGAATTTCTTCTTTCCCAGGAGGGTGGGGAGAGCCTGGCCCAGGGTGCCCAGAGAGGTGGGGGCAGCCCCATCCTTGGCAGTGTTGGAGTCCAGGCTGGCTGGGGCTCTGAGCACCCTGCTTTAGTGGGAGGTGTCCCTGCCCTGGCAGGGGGTTGGACCTGGATGGACTTTAAGGTCCCTTCCAACCCTGACAAGTCTATGATTCTATGATCTCCATATCTTCAATTTTTCCCTTTTGAAAGGATCTAGTCCTCTTCAGGCAGAGCTGCAGGATTCTCAGATGAACACTGCAAAGTAAGATGAATAAACGCACACTATACTCACTGGAAAGAAAAGTAATGGAAATGGTATTTTTTTATGCCTAGGACAAAATGATGTGCTATTTTTAGTCATGTCTTTGAAACAGAATATGTTATGACATGAGAAATATCAAAAAAGTTGGACTTGATGATCCTAAGGTTCTTATCCAACCTTTATGATTCTATGATTCATGTGCAATCCTACATACCTTCAGAAAGGTAAATATCTACAAGAGAACTAATATTTCTATTGGTTTTATTACTAGGTTTCCCTTATTGTAGCCTAACATTAATACTACTGAAAAAAAAAAAAGTAAAAAAAAAGTAAAAAAAAGGACTGAAAATGCTAAAGAAGAAACCCAACAACTTCTTAAATAGAGTGGAAATAAACCAGTGATTAAGCAGAACTGGAGATCCAACTGGAAAGTTTGGTGAGCAGATGGTGACCTAAGCTATTGTTTTGCAGAAGAGACTCAAAAGCAAAATAAAAACCAAACCAGAAACGGCTACCAGAAATCTGTGGGGCTTACTGGCACTTGTCAAGAAAAAAACCCACCACCACCAAATCAAAACACAATGATTTGGTGAGGAAATATTTGTTTGAACAAATGTTCCCATCATTTGTTTGGTTTTGAACACAGCCTTGTTTGCTTTGATTGGAAGGTGTCACTCCACCGAGGCAGGGAGGCTCCAGTGACCATCAAGGTACCTGTCACTACACTCCTGAGCTTCACCTGCCTCTTCACACCTACAGGCTTGGGTAACAATCCCAGCATTGCCAGCTGTCACCTCCCAGGAGCTGACACACCAGAGCCTCTCTGAACTGCTGACAATTAACAGCAGCTCAGACTATTGCAGCTTGGAGCAGGAAACTCAGGAGTGCTGGATCTGAACTCCCAAACACTGCTACTCCAGTGACTCCCTAACCCACCAGCAAATTCCCAGTTTATCTCACCAAGCAGCCACTTCTGCTCCTTCAGCCCTGCAAAGGAGCAGAACACAGCAGTTGGGATGAGGCAGAGAAGCTCTGAGCTGCTTTAGGCAATGGCAATGCTCTGATCCCTTACAGAGCTAGTGAAAACAGCAGCAGCAACTCTCCCCTGGCTGCATTACCACAGAGGACAACCCTCCCTTCAGAAATACTAACATGAGCACAGATGTATTTCACTACTGAAGCATTAATTTGATTTTCATATTGAGAAATAGCTGACAAAATAATTTATCTGAGCTTCAGAGAGAATTTGAACACCTAGCAGCGTTGAGAGCTGTGGGTTTCAAACAACAGCATAGTCCCTTCTGTCATCCCATCTAATTGCTCTGCCTTAGGATGCTCTACTTGGAAAAGAAAAAGTCTATATCAATAATTTATCTCATCATTTTTATTAGCAAAGGAACTTGCTTGGCTTTAATTTCTTTTACTAAGCAAATTATTTTGCTAGTGTTTCCTTTCAGGGAAGGAAAAGTAGCTGGCTCCTCAGTTGGCAATGGAGCAGTTCCTGCAGTGTAGCTCCCACGGGAGACGAAGCACAGACAGCTTGTACATGGACTTTCCTCCTGGGCCAAAACATGCCCAAGGTCTTGTTCTGCTCTGCTCTTCCTGCTCCCACCTTAGTCAAGTCTCCATCACATTCCCTCTGTCCCACGGAGTACCAAACACTTCAGGGGCTTTCAGATGAATTGCCCAGCCTTCCAGATTGTTCTCCTGTCACTGTTCCCAGGTGAGAACACCATTCGTGGTTGCTTTGCTTGTGATGGAATATTTGAGAGACTGACATCTATCCAGTTCCAGGAACTGCTGTCAAAATGCCCCTTGGACTGAGAGGGCCAAAGGCAACATTAACAAGCCTTGCTTCCAGTGGAGCAGTTCCCAAAGGAAAGATGGGCTAAGCACCAATACTGATCCAGAATGAAGTATGAATACTCATCCAGTGTCAATATTACCTGTGCTGGATCAGATTCTATTCCATGGGCTGCTCTGGCAGGGAGTTGGACTCCAAGATCTCCACGGTCCCTTCCAACCCCTGGCAGCCTGGGATCCTGCGATCAATGCTCTGGCAATATTTTAATCAGTCTCAGCACTGTGCAATTACTAAACATCAGCTCCATTTTAAAGAAAAAAGGTAGAGTTGAGAAGCTCAGCCTAAGCGTTCAGTCAGATTTTAGGAGGCACTAGAGTGAAATCACTCATCAATCTGGGCAAGGCTGTCATTGTTCCAAATTTAACTTAAAGACTTTGTCATCAAAAGCCCAGAAACCCCTTCTAGATTAGTACTGGGCAAGCGGACAAAACCAGAGCACTTTTCTAACTGGTGCCCTAAGCAACCTGATCATATAATGCAAGTAACTCATTAATTCATTAAATGACTGCTTTCTTTGGTGCTTCTTGACACTGAACACTGCTAAATGTCCTTTAGCACAATACAGCCTCAGTTCTGAAGTTTTGTCAAGGCAGTAAATATTCTATTTGTAACTTCCAAAAATAAATCACTAACTAGAATTTTAAAGCAGACTAAGATCAGCTCAGAGAATCTTTACACTCGTTGAATAACAGCCTCGTAGAGAACATTGACATAACACAGTGAGAGCAAGAAAGGTTGTTAAGAAGTTTTTCTACAATGCCCAAAACATCTCCTGTAAGATTCAGAGTTATGTCAGGATTCCAGAACAACAGGGACACAGCATTTCCCTGAATACCATGCTGTGCACCTGCAATAAAGCTAGGCTGATTGATGTCATTAATTGACTGTGCTCTCCAAGAGCTGCTGGTACTTTTCAGAAATGTACAGGAGAAAAACAGCCAAATATGTTCACAACATACCCTGATTTTATTTTTATTCTATTTTTTTCTTTTAAATGAACTCAGAAATCCTCTGTCTCTATGTCAGGAGTTTTTCACACACTACTTCCAATCATGCAAGATTTTTCCCTCAATATTTTTGTGGGTTTTTCTTTGAAGTAAAAAAAAAAATTAAAATCAACTGGCAACAAAGGTTAGGTGGAAATCCCAAATACCTCACTTGCTTTTCTCTAATGGAAACACAAATGGAGCTGGTTCTGTGCAACTCATCTGCCAGTTCTGTTGCCATTCTGCACTGGCAAGGGCAGCAGAGCTCCCTTCTGCTCAGCAGCACGGACCCTGCAACACTTCATCTCTCCAGCCTGCTGCTTCCAAGAGCTCCTCTAAAATGGTTCATTAATCTGCTAGTGCCAGACTGATGTCCTGGAAGAAGCAATGTACCCTGGAGTGTGAAATCTCCCCCAGATAAATTCCTCTAGGCGTTTCTCCATCACGGCCTAATAGGCCAGGGGCTCCAGGCTGCACCAGACTCATGTGTTCTTCCCTGCTTGCACATAAATCCTGGGAAAACAGGCCAACCACCTCCATTCACTGCCTCTTCAGTCCTGGAACCTTACACACAGATTGCAGGGGGCTGGAGCAGTAAGGAGTGTGAGGAAGCAGGGAAACTGCAACATGTCACATAGGCCTTCTCCTGTACTTCAGCCCCTACTCAGAAGCCAGGGGGTATCCCTTGGGAAAGGGACAGTGTCAAACCAGTGGTACCATTTCTTTCATCATACAAGCCTGTGGAAACTGAGATAAAGTCCAATTTGCATGGCAGTCCAACATGAGAACATGCTTGCTAGAGACACTTCCAAGAGTAAGTGGTGTATTCAGATGAGAAAGAAATTCTTATTATTACATTTTAGGGAGATCATCTAAAAAAAAAAAAAAAAAGAAATCTGGTGGGAAAAGATCACATCTTCAACAGTTATTGAACCTGCATTAATTAGACTTCAGTTTTTTCTTGGTCCAGCAAAACCAAAGCCTATTGAGATATCTCACAGGGAAGGGTTTTCCTTGACAGATACAGAAAACTCTGTAGCAGAGAACAGCTGCAGTTCCCACCAGAGCAAGATACCTTTAGGTTTCCACAATCCACCTGCATATTTTACCTACAAGAACTCAAGGGATGATGAAAGATTTGGAAGGACCACAGGAAAACTCAGGCTAGAAGAGCCTTCAGGAAGCCTCTAATCCAACCTCTTGCTCACAGCAAGATCAGCTGTGAGCTCAGACCAAGTTCTCAAGGTTTTATCCAACTTGCTCTTGAAGACCTTGAACATCTGATTTTTATTTCATTTTTCCAATATGGATTAGAACAACATTTTAGTAAGAATTAAATTGCTGTTATGCATTCAGAAAGAGACTTCAAATAGGAACTGTCAGGATGGTTACCCAAATCTACCAATGACTGCAATTTCATTTCAGTTGGCTTTAAAATCATGGTGGTTTGATTTTCAGAGCCATCACACACCTCTGGTATCTGTTGTTTAGTGCATTATTATCCCAGTCCTTTTGTGCCATCTGGTCAGTAATTCCCCAGCTCTTTAAGCCCCTCAGAAATCATCAGGATTCCTTTACCATGGAGTTTTTGAGGGCATATACTGGTTGGAATTTCCTGTACTCTGCAATTGTCACCAACAGCTCTACTTCTGAAACTCTTTCCTGTTCCTATTCAGGAGATAGTGAGAAACTCTTGGGGGTTTTTTCCCCTCCCTCTCTTTTAATCTTAATTTTTATGGCTTTCCATCTGTGCCAGAAACCTTCCTATGCCTTTAAATAATTCATTTCTGTTTTCCACAGAATAATAGTTACTAATAATTACTGATAAGTTACTAATAGTTACTAATAATAGTTAATAGTTACTTTATAAACCATTCCCACTGGACTTTATCAGATCGAAACCACCCTGTCAAGACCTATTAATGTCATGTTATTACACTTTCAACCCTCGGTGCTCAGAAACATACTCCAAGAAAGAAAAAAATCACAATAATAAAAGAAATCCTTCATTACTGACTGGAGTTATTTGTCTGTCTCCTACAAGATTAAATGTCTCATCTCATCAACTTCTAGAATCCCTTTGTGGGTCACTATTGCTCCCAGAGCTTGTCAAGCTTGTGGAAGGAAGCTGGAAACACCAAGAAGCAGACAGAAGCTTGTCCTTCTTCAAGACCTGGAGGATAAATGGTTAATGGAAATGCCATGAAAGGGATTCCTCACTTGGCAGGAATACAAATCCACTGGGATTTAACAACATAAGGATACCATACATCTTTTGGTCAGCCTGCTTGCTCTGGAAATGGTACTGAAAGTATTACTGCTCCAGACTTTTATCCCCTCTCATAAATTCATGGAGAAATGTAGCAGGAAAAAAAAAAAAAATCCTATTTTTAAATAAGCGGGAAATTATTCCATGAAAAGATCCTATTTTTAACTAAGTGGCTTCATCATAATCATCCTTGGAATGCCTTGGATTGGCCAGCCACTCTCCTGAAAACATGCCTGGCTTGTAAGCAGACTTGCATCTTACACAGGGTTTACACAGCATCCACATGGGGCTTACACTGCAGCCACACAGGGTTTACACAGCAGTTACACAGGGTTTACACTGAAGCCACACAGGGTTTCTATGAATCTATGAAGCCACACAGGGTTTACACAGCAGCCACACAGGGCTTACACTGCAGTTACACAGGGTTTACACAATCCTCCTCTCTGGACACCCTCTGTTCTGCCTTCTCCATAGGATACTCTGTGTATTTCTTGGAAGTGCCTGGGAGACAGAACGCCCAGAAAATGAGGAGCTCTGGGAATGCTTCTGAAGGAGCTGAGCACAGAGGTTTGTTTTCCTTCAGCCCTGAAGGAGCACTGATCTAGTTTGAAGAGCAGTAGTAACTCTGCACAGCTAAAGCAATGTGTTTTTTATTTTACCATTATCTTCCTCACATCTTTACGTGGCTGGAAAAGACCAAAATCAACCATGTAAATGCACAGTGTTTGGCAAGTCCTGGGAATGCATTCCCACTTCAGCCCTTTCTGCCCCACCTCTATTAAAAAGCTATTAGGAGCTCTCCCTCCCATGGCAAACATGGTTTGTAGTCTTACTGCTGGAATGCTGAAGACAAGTGAAGTGATTTGAAACTAACTCTTGAAGTTCCTCACGACTGGGCTGGAGAGTCTCAAGAATCTGCCTCCACACAGCAGTTTTTAGGAGTTATCACAGGCTCCTTGGCAATTAAATACACCAAATACCTCCCATCAAAAAGGAGTTTTTGCCCAAATGTACCAAATTTTACAATATTAGAAGTGTGTTTTTTCAGAAAAAAAGAATATTTGTATTTCCACAATAAAAACAAACAAAGCCAGTTCCTCTTTAACTCATTTTTGTGTCTGCCTGTCCCTTCTCAAAATTCAAAGCCAGGTAAGAAAACCCCCATGACTGGCTCTGAGTCACTAAAAGCCATGTGATGATCTTCACTCCTGGCCAAATAAACTGCCATTGCACTGGACAAATGACAGCTCCACAGTACATACTGAATATACATATATATATGTATATACATGTATCTATACACACAGCTATACTGGAGCTACACAGCTCTACAGCTCCATAATGCATCTCAAATTTGTGTACATATATATTTGAATGTCTGTATACAGTCTATATATAACTCCAATGTCTATATATAACTATATTTGAATGTCTGCACATTACTAAGAAGATCCAGTCTAAACAATTCAAGCTCACACACCAAAATGATCCCTAAGCTCTGTGATGACTCCAGTGAAACTGTCCTGAAAATAATGACCCATGTCCTAGAAATCTGCTCGGGCTGGATGTATTTGTAACCGTGGGATTTCAAATTCATTTTATACCTTCCCCATCAAGACTGTGGTTAATATTTTAGACTTACGAGCTGAAATGTTTGGGGCTTTGCTCTCAAATGCTAAGACTTCAGAACCCTGCCCAGCTCAGAGGTGTCAGGAAAGCAAAACCTCCAGCAGCTCCTCTATTTCTAGCCACGACCTCAAGTGCTTTACCCAGAATTTCTGCCTGAGCACACTAGATGTCAGATGGCAAGCAGGACACATAGATTTGAAACCCACTAGTTACTAGCTGGTTAATTCATGCACGAAATGCATTTATGCATCAGTTCACACAGCTCTTCTATTACAAGGCAGCATTGTTTGTCCCTCCAGAGCCACAGCAGGGCTGCACCACAAGGTTTGCTTTGCTACCTCCCAGTCACAATCCAGGCTTGTGACAGAAAAAGCCGTTTCTTTGCCATGCCTGCTCAGCAGTGTCCGAATGGTACAGGAGCATCTCAGATGTTCAGCTTCAGAACTGTTCCATTTGAAGAAGTGGAATCTGAAGGAATCTCAAGTAATCTACCTGTCTCCAAAGGGGTTTCACAGTGCCAGTGACCTTGTTCTCCCTCATTCTCTTCCTCCTGGGCCAGCAGCAAACCAAGCCACAGAGCCCTCAGCATCACTTACACAGGACATTTGTTCTACAGGGTTTACCATCCTCTGCAGCCCCCACAGTGGGAATGAGAAAGGGCTCAGCTCCCTGCTTCAGGGAAACCCCCCACAACAAACATTTGCTCCCAGCAGCCCTAAAAGGAGCCTCCAGCTTCCATTAGACAGGGCTTTGGCTTTAATAGTATTGGAATTTCCATCTAGTCCACAACCAAACACTAAATCTGATACTTTCTTTGCTATGAAATAATCACAAAAGAATTTAGACAGAGAATTATTTTTTTTAAACCATCAAAGCAAAAAAAACAAAAACAAAAACAAAACAAAAACAAAACAAACAAACAAACAATAAAACCTCAACAACCTAGACCAAACCCACCAAGACACAGAATAAATTCATTTGCTGACTTAAAACCTAAAATATATTATGAGAACATACCCAGTTTTTTCAAACAGCAATTCAGAATCACAACTTGATAATGGATTCTGAAAATTCTATTCCATAGATCTTGCTATTCTCTTTATATTCTCCATTTCTATTGCCTCATGCCATGACTTTCCCAGTACTTAATCAATCCCAATATATTAAACAAAAGTCTTCCAAGCAAATGAAATGGAAACTGTGAATTTTAATAGCATTTCAGAACCACCACTTACACGGTCTCCCTGGAAATTACTGATTTTACTCAAAGGTATTTCTTGTTTATTTTTTGTCACTTCCCACTCGCATACAAATGGATTTATCATTCTAATATCAATCATTTATGGTTTGATTGGTGTCTCTGATGAAAACACTGTGTCCAACAGACAGCCCTGTTCTAACCCATTGTCTCCTCCACAAGTTGTTGCACAATGCTGAGGGAATGGAGGCAGGAATATTTGATCTTTCAAGGTCTATTCCAACCTGGGCTGTTCTATGAACATTTTGAGACGAGTACACCCTAAATTAATTGCTTAATTTCTTGTATTAAACAACTAGTTATTAATGTCACCGAATATTACAATTAAGTGCTGCTCTGAAATTATCTCCTTGTCTCTGCAATGTTCCAAAAGTCAGGCTAGACCTCAGCTGGCCCAGGGCATAACAGGATTATTTATAGCAGCTCATAATTAACGAATTACAGTGATGCTGCCTGTGCTCTCACACATCTCAAACACTTAGGGACTCCTGAAATGAGCATCTGCTTCTTTCAGCTCTTCATCAAATCTACAACTGAAGATGGTCTCAGAACCTCGGAGAGTTAAAGAACCTTCAGATTAAATAAATAAATAAAAAAAAATCTCAAATAAATGATGCCAGAATTTGCACGAACAGAAGGCAAATACGTCTTCAATAGCTCATGAAAGCCATCTCCAGGGGAAAAGGGTGTGGAAAACTCTGCATATCTTCTAGTGCTTGCCAAAGACGCTGTGAGCACTTCACCAGATCAATACGGAGAAGGGTCTTCAAAAACAAAACCCAACCAACCAACGCCAAGCTCCACAGGAAAATACGCAGGGAAAACCAGATTGATTTTTGCACTGTAATGAAGGCTGAACAACTTTAAGCACAAAGCTTCCCCTAGGGCTGGTAATGCTACAGCCACTGAAATCATGGCAACCTTCAGCACAGGGCTTGGAGCAAATGGAATTCCATGGACTGTTAATACAGTCACAGTTCTGAGCTTCCCTGCACTAGTGATACACGTGAGCCACCTACAAACGGGTTCTGCTTCAGATGCCATCACAGTCTGAGCTCCTCTGCAGATCCCTGTTTCACAGTCATGGAACTGTCAGGGCTGGAAGGATCTTAAAGCTCATCCAGCATTTCTCTAGATCTCAGTGAGAAGTGAAGCCTCTGTGCACTCTATGCCATTTCTAGTAAGTTTTTTCCACTTGCATTCCCACTGCTGCCATAACATGTAAATAACGTTCAGCAGTAAGCAATTAAATAAACAGTAAATATCTTTTTTATTCCATAGTACATTCATTCTAAACTCTTACACAAATGCGATTGCTTTACTAGGGTCTAAGATTACACTGGTGTTAAAAAAATAAAAGAAAAAAGAAAAACACCACTGCCATAAACTTCTCAACATATTTTTTTCTTAACAAGTATAACTTTGCTCTCTGCTAAATCAAGATGCACAGTTGCAAATAACCCTTTGGATGAGTTAATCAGAAACCTTCCACTCCAATCACAGACCTCTACTGCTGCCCTCACTGAGACATTAGCTGACCCCTCCTCTTCCACCCCAATGCAGTTACACCAAAACTTCAAAATCCCTTCTCAACCCCTCCCTGTGCCACAGGCCCATTCAGGGGAGAGCTTCTCACTGCTCCCATCACTGGCAGACTTTCTGAGGGTCAGGGCAGAAAATCCAGTGTTTCTTTTTCACCCCCTGGGTTCAAAACCAGTGCAATCTCTCAGGAACTTTCTACCTGCTAAGAGAACCTCTCTGTCTTCATTCGTTTGTGCTTGTTTGTAGCACAACAGCAACTCTTCACCATCTCAGTTCAGTATCATTAGCCATCCTGCTTCCAACTGAACAGAAAGCCAAAGGAAGGGGGAAATCGGGCAAAAGAAGATCCAGATTCCAACCACTGGGCAATTCCCACAACACTCATAGCGGATTATTTATTATTAACACCAACATTCACACTTTAAAAAATTGGATGTTGAAATCCAATATTCCTGGCTGCCAGCCATGCATAGAAAACAGACAAGCTAATGCTAAAGACAACAGTTTTTTATTCATTTACCTTCTGTGTGAAATCAACTGTGCAGTGAATTATTTAGAAGAGGAAAATTGTAATTGTATGTGTAATAAAGCTGAAAATTAAGGAGAAGCAGATGGAAGACTAAAAGTTCTTTTTTTGTAAGTGATAAGAGGATGATTCATAAGTATTTGACATTAGTTAGAATTACTTATGGAACAAAGGTTTATGGAAAAATGTTCTTCTTAGGACAACGTGCCATCACCCAGCCAACAGAGAATTATCTGAATTGAGACCTCCAGACAAAAAGAGGAAAGGAAGCAAAGTGAGAAATCAGGGAAAAGGGAAGATTAGTTCACACTCCTGGATTCACTGCCTCGTGTCTCAGTTTCCCACCTCAGGAATGCAGGGTGCCATCAGGAAAGCCATCAGTGACAGCAGTCCCATTAATGGGTAGTTCTAATGGTACAGGATGGCAATTCACTCCCTAAAGTGGAGTGTGGGCAAGGAAAAGAGGGATGGAAGTGCAAGAGTTGGGTGGTGAAGTTACCTCATGGAGCATGGCTGGTGAAGTCTCCAGCTCCTTGTGGAGAAAACACAAGCCCACAGTCCCATCCACACTCCACCGTGGCACAGGGCTTCAAAGATAGGAAGGAAACTTTTTGATGTCCAGCTAAATATTCTCAGTATGATGAATAATTAAAACCAGACCATTTCTTTTCATGGTTTTCCTCACGTCATGAAAAATGCAGCCCCCTTAGAGATGACCCTGCAGTGCTTTGACTTTGAACCCCCATGACCAGGGGTTCTCCTCACCCCCTTGAGCTGAAGGTCTCCTCCAGCTCGTGCCAGCTGGGAGTGTGCAGATGCACATGGATCCCCTAGAGAACCTGGAGGTCACACTCAGCTAGTGATGCAGTGAAGCACCTTCATCATTCCCTGGAACTTCCAGTTTCAAACACATGGTGAACCTTCCCATCTCTCCATCCTTCCGGGCCCCAGTGTGACAAGGATTGCTGCTCACAGCTCCTGGTGGGAGTCATGTCACACAGAGAGAGAATCACACAATCATTTGGGTTGCGAAAGACCTCCAGGATCATGGAGTCCAACCGTGACCTTCCTCCACCAAACCACCACGAGGGCCCATCCCCCAGCACCACGTCTGGGTGAAGGTTTGCTGAGCAGGGAATAAATCAGTCCCTGCACTCTGCTGACATTTTAAAAGAGCTGTAGATTTGTCTTTCTCTTCCACTGGCAATGCAATAGGACCAGTTTGGTTTTCAGGAGTTAGGCTTTTCAGGATTTCTAGGCCGGGATTGGAGGGAATGAACCTGGCATTTCAAAGAAAAAGGTATGTTGAATTCCTCTGGATTTCTCCAATTCCCTTATCTGTCTTCCAGACAGGGATATAGATTACAGGATTATTCTTAGCTTAAGTATTTAGGAAGTGTCCATCTGTTGGGTTGTTAATATGGCCAGAGCTCCAGCACTGCTGGCTTCACCACGGAGATTTTAAGGTCTCTCACTGAAGTGTCCAAACCAAACCCAAGGCTGCAGGACTCCACAGCCAGGCAGGGAGAGGGTCTGGCAGAGCAGAGGACCTTCGGCTCCTGTCCACACCACTGCACACCCAGGCCAGTATGCTCACGGCTGCAGGGAGCTTCACCTCTCAGCTGCTTCGGTTTCCCCGCCTCACTCTCTATGCACACAATTATGAGTATAAAAGGACCTAAGATCTGGGAAAAAAATAAACAAACAAAAACCAAAGAGAAACAACCCAAAGTAAAACCCTGCAAAGGCCTCCCCTCTTTCCTGTGTTGGGCTGTTAGGGCACAGCACCACCTCTGCTTTTCTGTGTAATGCAAACAACAGGCTTTCCAACACAGCCAGCCCCACACAGCCCAGGCACAGAATCACATTGGCCAGGGTTGGGAGGGACTCCAAAGCTCATCCAGGTCCAACCCCCTGCCAGGGCAGGGACACCTCCCACTAGAGCAGGGTGCTCAGAGCCCCAGCCAGCCTGGACTCCAACA
>JANHGL010002893.1:0-14036 GCA_024611195.1 Ceyx melanurus
TGTTCCTGGGTGACTTGGTCTAGGTGCCCCTGCTCTAGCAGGGGGGTTGGACTAGATGATCTTCTAGGTCCCTTCCAAGCCCTACCATGCTGTGATTCTGTGACCTACCATTCAGCTGCTGGCACACGGGCAGGCGACTTGGCTTCAGCACAAACTGGCACTGCAGCTCCTGGGGCAGCTGCTCAGTCAAGAAGGAGCCCTGAAGCTGCCGGGGGCAGGCACAGTGCTTTGATCCGTGGGGCATAGCGTCTCGAATGTGGCTCATTTTAATTCCAAAGGGATATTCATGCCCTGTTCAAAAGAGAAATTGGAGTCATCTGCATTGGGTTGACTGGAGACTTGCAAAACTCCATCTGCCTTGGAGAAAAAGCAGATTTTGCATGCTGGCCTGCAGCATTTTCTCTGTCAGTAATCTCAGAATGGATGCTTTCCTGCATATTGACACTAGCATAAATCTTACACGAGCAGTTAGAGTTACCAGTGCAATTAGACAAAGAAGTACAATCAGACCTCTTGCAGCTGAATCACTTAAAATCTCATCAGCAAAAAAAAATACAAGTGACTATTTCTGAACTCAGTGTTATTCTCTTTAGCGTTTCTTGTGACACCACAAGTTTAGGTGCTGGTTCTGGCAAGAGCTGAGATTCTTGCTAAGCAGGCAAAACCAAAAAATCCATTGTGAAAGTGATCTTCCCACCCACTCAGTGCAACAGCCATCAGCTCAGTCAAACACAGCACAATTATGGTTCCTGTCTGAGGCTGAAGCAGGAAGGAAATGTTAATCACAGGGCTCATGCAAATGAGCTATGCTTGGCATTAACCAGCATCTCTGGGGACTACACACAAGCAGTTCATTTCTGGAGGAACTCTCAAAAATGCCACCAGAAAGAGATTTTTTAGTTTGTTTTAAAACCTGGCAGTTAAAATATATTAAATATGGGTACAATCTTAAAATATTTTAGCTAACTTGAACTTAAACTTGAACAGTGATTAGTGGAAGAGATGTTGTGATTATATGTATTGTAAATCCAAAGCACAAACTCTGCTGCTGATGTCTACCTATAATAAAAAGCTGGTTCTAGCTGATAAACCTCTCCATAAATAGCAAGAACAGCATCAGTTTAGCATCAGATTCTTCTTTTCCAAAGATTGTAACCTGACTCTGAAGTGTGAACGTGTCAGTCAATTAGAAACCCCCCTGTTCCAACTTCAGAATTGTCTGGTTCTATATTTAAAAACATGGTTTTGATTTTATCCAAAGAAGCTACACAAAATAATCAGAAAGACAAAGTCTGGCATGTTTCAAAGACAAAACAGTTTGCACTGTCTATAAGGTGCACAAGTTAGACATTTTATAAATATTAATGTTTTCTGACTCCAGCAAAGCTAAGGCTGCTTTAAGAAGGAATGTTAAGATTTACTGGGGTTAGATTTGTAGGAGGAAAACAGATAATCCACCCATTTTTCTTGTTCTAATGATCTGTGAACTCTTATATAGCACAAGTAATGCTGGGATTCTACAGAGAAAGGTTCTTAATAACAGGAAGGGATTTGTTCTCAGTGAATCATGGGCCAAAATCAAATCACTCCATCCAATCACTTCTGAGCTTTGGGTTGATTTCCTGAAGAGGAAATGTTTCAAAAAAATCATTTTTTAAAGTGAAAAGCAATCATTTGCTCCTAATCAGATGGGAGCTGTCAGCCAGCAAGAGAAATACAGGATTGGAAAGGACCCCTTGAATCAGTTTTCAGTTGTAAACAGAATATTTCTTAAAACTCTGCTGAGTTTTGCTGAAGATTGGAGTAAATAATGCTATGGAGTGTAGGAAGAAATATGGTAAAGCTGGATGTTAAAGCCCCAGCAAAATTAGGGCAAAAATAAATTAACTTTTTCAACTTCTTAGTGACACAAGCAGACAACTGGTCTTCAAAACAAAGGATCACCATCTGACTAGCTCCTCAAATAAGCAAACGTGCGTGACAGGGAAGTAAGAGAAAAAATGGGAGAAATAAAAGAGGAAACTGCATTTCAACCTTCCCTGTATTTCTTGCTTTCTTCAGCACTAAAAACTGAGTGTTGAAAACCAAAACTATGTCAAGAACTTACCAATAAGAGGGTAAGGAGCATCTTCTCTTCCTGAAATCACCCATAGCTTGTAGTCTTTTTCAGAGCCCTTTAAAAGCAAGATTAAATTTGCAGACATTATGAACAGGCTTGTGTTATATTTCTCACAATATAAGAATAGTCTGCATCTTACCAGTGGGGTCAAAGGAACTCCCTTTATTTTTCCAGTGCTCAAACTGGCCACCAGCAAAGCTTCTGAATTGCGTCTGTTATGTGCAATGTGATTTATGTGACCAGGGCTCCTTTCTGAGCAGCGAGAGGAGATGGAGCCTGTAATTTCTGAAGGAAAAGTGATTTTCCCCAGTTTTTTCACTGTTCTTGAAAGCAGAGGGATAGAGGTCACAGCCTGTGTGGACTTAGGATTGCTTCTAAGGCCAGACTGAGACTTTATCGATGCCAGCTCCTCATGCCACGTGGCTGAATCCCCAACCCACTTCCAGGAGTCTGGAAATGAGTCAGCCCTCAGCACAGAGGGGACCTCTGGCCCTGGATGCCGCTCCTGGCCCCCAGCACTTCTGTGCTCCATTTCTCCCCACTGGTCCTGAGCAGCACCCTGCCCCAAGGAGAGCCAGGTCTGATCCCCTAGAGGGATTAAAGTTAAGCAGCATGAAGCAGAGACCTGCTGCAGAGCATGTGGTGACCAGCTAGCAGTTTGTGTGAGCTAAGGTGACCCTTCTGCTTCATCCTGAGTACCAGCACAATCTCATCCTGTGACACACAATTATCTCCAGCCTCACACCTGAGACCTTTGTTCCACCAGCTCCCCAGTTCCTCTGCATCTCCAGCAAGAGGGAAATACTCAGGTTTTCAAGCCAACAGCATCCTGTGTCCTCCTCTGGAGAGCAGGGCAGGAGAACCTTTGCCTGAGACCTAAGTCTGTGCTGATGATGCCAAGGGAAAAAAGGCCCACAAGGAGCTGCTGTCACTCATCACTGCCCCAAAGCCTCCTCACAGGGGTGTTCTTAGCCCTTTTATGCAGGTCTTTTGTGTGGAAAGGCTGGGGAACACTGGAAGGTGCTTTACAACTGATGAGCCCTCTTTTATAATTTACAGAGGAGAGGATAAATTTCCATCCAAGGAGAAAATTTCCAGAGGACTGGAGAATGTGAACATCTTTGGAAGTGCTGTGTAAAACCAATGATCTGAAAGCAGGGTCTGAATACTGCCTTTAGAATAAATATTCAAATCAATGTTACCATTTAAATGAAGAATAATAATAGTACATTATTTCAGATAGGATGGTGAGACAATAGGAATGAAAGGAATCACATTTAATATAAACAAACCTCAGGATAAAAGGTAATAGCAAAAGGATAAATACACTGTATGAAAAATGATCTATTATAGCTTAAATCCCTTCTTGGTGACCTTGCTAATTCAGGATAATGAAAATTAAAGTTTAAATTATAATTAAAGTTTTCTGGTGACAGTTGATAAATATCTCATGACAGCATTTCTTTAGCTCTAAAATGAAATCCCACCTCTTTTTAAACAGTTTTGCCTACTATCCTGCATTTTCTGGACCTTCACCCAGTGTCCCCAAAGCTCTAGACTTTCTACTTGCTGCACACACGCAGTGTAATGCTGATACACCCAATAAAGCCTTTGCAGTTTGCTCTCTGACTGACAGAGCTTTCTGGCCCCTATTAACACTGCTGTTAAATTAGCTAGCAGGGGGCAGAAGGAAAATAAAGTCTTTGGAGACATCTCTGATGCCTCAGGGCAAGCAGCCAGGAGCAAATAAATACAGCTGAGGAGCACAAGAAAGGGTATTTACTTTTTCCTTTTAAATATATATATGAAAGGGTTTGTTGCTGTGGAGGGGAAGCAGGGGAAGGGGAAGAGTAAGTGTCCTTTATAGGTTTTATGAGGCCATTTGTCAGTATAAACCTGACTATCCCAGAAAAATCAACAAGTGTACTTAGGGAGCTGGGAAACCCAAAGCCTTTCTTGCTGCCCCACTTGATAATTTGGAACAGATGATCAATGCCATTTTGCACAAACCAGTTGTCATTTTAGCAGAGAAACCACAGAGAGAAAAGCCCTGATGTGTTAAAGCAGACTGAACTCAGCCAAAGGAATAGCCCCATTAATCACACACCATGTGAAATCTAGTCTCTATAATTGCCATTGAAAAGTCATAGAGCTCTTTTCAAGTGGTTCTCTCTGGATATAAATAAAAATCCTCCAGACAGCACATAAGGAAAAGCTTCCTCACAGCCAGAACAATCCTACAAGGCTTTGGGTGTTTGATTGATACACAGGCTACAGCTTAATTTATTTAGCTTGTTTCATTTTTATTGCTAATCTTATGATACCCCTTCTAATGAAAAAGGTTCTATGCTATGAAAATGCCATGAAAAAAAAAAGTAGTATTTACTAGGGCAGTTAATTCTGCAGGCAAGATTTTACATCTTTTGAAGGGTTTTAATTCTTTTTTTTTCACTCAAAATAAAAACATGAAGAGGTGGGAAGGATTGATTGTGATACATATAAAAGAACACAAAGCTGAAACCTAACCAGCTCTTCCTTTTGCTCATCTCAAACTAAATATTCTCTTTCAGTAGTACCATCATCCTGGTTTTCTGTACATATAATAAAGAAATGCAAATGACAACCATAAAACAGGTAAAAATGAAGCACATCATAATAAAGACTTGTAGTTGCAACAGAGCATCATCTCTTTAGTGCAGATTGGAGGAAACAATCTCCAATTAAAATAGCAATTTTAAGTTGCATGTTATCCTTTTCACCTTTCAGTCCCTTCATCAGCTCCAGAGCTGTTTTAATTGGATAAAGTGCTGGACCCTGAGTTCAGGCCAGAGCCCCAGCCCTGGTGTAAATGGGATGTCTGAGCCATAACCAGATGGCTAGAGATAAGTTGTTGTGCTCAGGAAATACCAAGTTAGCAGAACAGGCTCCTGGATGCATTAAAAACCTGTAAAAATAATGAATTCTAGGGAAGGTAAATTCTAAGGTAACTCCATCTCTTACTGGAGGTTTCCAGAAACCCCAGGGAAGCACAAGAGTGGCATTTTTGTTATATTTGACTCTTGCATGTAGAGTAAGAAAAGAATCTCTTGTTACCCAAACAGCAGAATGACAGGCCAGTTAAAAACTCATTATCCAGGATCTTCTATGACCATCAGCATTTGAGACACATTGTGGAACAATGAGAGAAAGAATAAGAGAGACAGAATTCTTGACCTTGGCATTGATTCATTACTATACCTGAGGCACTACCTTGTCTGGTTTGAGCAGAAGGAGACAGCTGAGGCAGTACTTGAGCAACTAGGAACTGATGCATCTGCTTGGTGCACTACCCTGCATTATTACATCACAACTGACATGTTAAAACTGTTTGACAGGTTTGAAGTCATGGAGATCAGGGTACTTAGCAGAAGACTGGAAGAAGGTAAAGTCATCCCCCATCTACAAGAAGAGCTCAGTAAACCTGATTAGTTAATAAACCTGATTGCCTTCTGTGACAGAGGTCACAGGGATGACTGACTGATTCAAAACTTTTAAGGCACTTGATGATCTCTATTTTATATAGGTCTTTATAGGTCTTTATATTTACAATGCACTTTTGCTTCCTTTCAATAACACTGAATCTCTATGATAAAAGATTTCATTTATGTTCATATCCTAAAACCCGTAAAAAGTTCAAGAGAACATTAGTTTATTAAAAGTGGCTACAAAAAGACTGATGAAAACTGGTACAAGGACTTACATTAATTCCCAGCTGCTGCAGGGCCATCAGAATTACATCATTTGCTGTATCCACATTGGTTACACTTAAGGTTTTGGACTGTGAATGGAAAAAGGAGAAGGAGAAAGAGGCATTAAAAAATGGGATTTGCAAAGAGTATCAGAAGTGCAATAGCTCTGCATAATTCATTGTTGAAAAAATTGAGAGTATCCTGTTAAAATTTTACTTTATAAGTAAGTTATATTACACAGTCAAAGATCCAGCTGTCTGAGACCAAGGTTTGTTTCCTTTGCTCTCTCACATACTTCTGTACTTGCTCCCTGCTTTCCCAACAGCTCCATCACAAGGGAGAGGGATATGATTAGTGGGGACAAAACCTCCACATTACAATATGCAAAAAGACACAGCCGCTAACTGCACTTTAGACACTGCACAAGGGAAATGTAATAATTTGATAAAAAGCATGCAAATCTACTTAAAAAATGAAAATTTCCTTGAGTTTTTTAGTCAAACAAAAGGCTCTCATAGTAGCATCTAACTTTTATACTGGCCATAGGATGTTCCAGTCAAACAACCCCCTGGCATTTTGCATTTAGATCTGTGCATTTAGATCATTTGTGTAAGTCCTTGACAGTAGCAAGGTGCCATGGCAATCAAAGTAGTGAGAATACTGTATAACAACTTGTTTCAGGACACTCATACCATAAAAAAACCCACCACATTTTCCTGAAGCAATGACCTCTGGCTCTTATCACATTTGCATAAGTTTTGCTCTTGGCTAGAATATTAAAAAAAAAAATTGTTTGTGCCTTATGTTCAGCCTTCCCTACCCTCCAAAAAATGAAATCGTTCTTGGGTAATAATTCTCCAGGTGCTGCAGCACAGGGAACACAGTGCTATAAGAACTATATGCATCACAAAATTTCCATCTGCTCCTTCTCTGTTTTATTACTGATAATAGCTACACTCCAGTGTGCAGATTCTAGGTCTGTCAGGATGAGGAAACTATATTTGGCACATGAGCTAATTCTAGCTAAGGAGAAAAGACATTTAAAAAAGCCCAACACACTCTGGTACGAGTGCAATACCTGAGTTCATATGCGATTTATAGACATTTACATCTGAGCACACCTTGATTTTCAATCCTGCATTTGAACTATCACAACCACTGTTATTGTTTGTGAACATTTGTTACCAACCTGGCACATCTAGCAAATTAGCAACCTGGTGATTATAACTATTGTCACCTTAAAAATGCTTTCTGAAAACAACAACAACAAAAAGTCAGACTCTCTGTTTATGCAAATGCAGAATTTTAATTGAAGATCATTGGAGGTCTTTGCCCAACAGTGAAAGTCCAACCTCTGTGAAAATTGATTATGTCCTTGTAAATGCTCTTTAGGCTTCTGAACATGACATACAAACCTTGTAAGAACAGCTAGAAAGAAAAGAAAAATGTATAAGAAGCATTATCACTGAATGTTAGGGTATCCCTAGGGATCTGACATTGTAAACCAAAGGAACCTTTCCAATATCCAAGGGATTTACAAGTGACTAGAACTCATAGGCAATTTGGATTTAGACCCTCATTTAGCTCAAGAACACTTACATATGCACAAGTTCCCACGTCCTTTGCAATTATCTTCAGAGGAATGCTTTTAGGGAAGTCTTTTTCTTTCTCTTCTCTTATTCGACTGACAAAACAAGTACAAAACAAGTAAATTTTTAATATTGTAATGGTAAATACAGAGATTTAAATAGCAATCCAGCAGTAACTGTGTAAGAAGCAGGTTGTTTGCAGATGTACTGCAGTAGACAAAAACTTGAGTAGTACTCAAACTTTCCCACCATACCCTCCAGCTTGGGGTACATTTTATAAGACAAAAATACAGTAGCAGCAGACAGGTAAGAGCAGAGGTTCCTGAGCTCAGCTTGCTTAGATGCCATCACCATGGAAAGAGCCCCAAGCTCATCTAGAGAGATGATGGAAGAGTTGGTGGCTCTTCTCTAATTGCATAGAGAAAAGACCATGTGTGATAGGAACCACTCCAGTCTTGGGCTAAGGTGTGCTCAGACACAGGCAAGTCTTTCAATTCTTGCATAGTGATCATTGTCTGCAGGGAGAATAAATTAGATTTATTTTTTTTTTAATTAATATCACTTTGAAAGAGCTAATCTACCATGATGGCATAAGCAGCACAGCTTGGAATTGTTGGTCTAGATGACCTGGACTCTTCAGCATCTTCAAAAAAAAATGGATGATAAAGTACCTTTGCAAAAAAGACAGCCACATTTCCTTCTGTTCTGCAGACCTGCAAGAATTACAGAAAAAAAAAGTGACAAATCAGCCACCATTCTAATACCAAGAGCCCTCATCTAAACCATGGTGGAATTAACTGCTTCTTGGTTGCAATTTCCATAAATACCTATCAAAACTAACAGGTTTTTCCAGATTTGAATGAAAAACCTGTTTCCCTCCAAAATCCACTGAAAAGCCTGCCACAGAGATCAAAAGCCTCAATTCCCAGTTTTTACCCCAGAAATTAAAACTTTACCAGTGAATGCACCATGAAAAACCTTGTGTTAAACCAATGTCCAAACAGAAGAGGAGGGCACTTTAAAATGAGAGCCTATTGGAAAAATTTAAAGGCATTTCCTCAGGTTTCTTTCCACTTTTGGTGTTCTAATTCTTATTTATCACCCCAACAGAATGTACGTAAAAGCTACAGTGAAAAAATGGCCCCGTTGTACTTAGTAGAGATTAACTTTGGACATTTTAAGGCTTATCTCATTTATCTTTACCTCATTTATATGCTTCCAAGGATACAAAACTGTCCAGTTAAATGTAGCTAATAATAGAATAGTGCAAGGAATCTAACCTAATTTTGTTTCAGCTTTCTTGATTTAAATTCTGCCCCAGATGGAGTAACTGCTATTCCCAGTGCTGCTTCTGCAAATCAAGTTCTTCACATTTTCAGAGCAGGCATTCAGGGAACTACAAATCCACTGGATGATGCTGTGAAGGGAATGTACTTTATAAACATTTTAAATGTGATTTTGCTCTGTCTGCTTCAATTCTACCAGATATGCATCTGTGGGCTTGTGCATGAGATTTTAGATTTTTCTGTGTACCTCTAGACATAAAATAATTTAACTTCTATAAAATCTCAGACTCAGTTTTGATTGAAGCTACTGCTCTCCTAGCCAACTACTTTCTGATAGCTATAAAGGATCACATACAGTCTCTAGACCAAAGCTCCTGTTTATTGGCAACAGTTCAATTGAAAATCAATAGAAAATTTCAGCTTTCTTTCAGGACTATTATGTGAAAAAAACATAAACAGCACAACCAGCTCAACAGAGAGCAGTTTGTGCACAGCATTCTCTTTGGATACGGCCAATGCCACGTACAAATTAAGCTGCATGCATCAGCTTTTGCTCTCTGTTGGTAAAGAGGAAAATTCATTTTCCAAGATCCAGCCAAATTACTGTGGCTAAGCAGCTGGGATTTCAGGGGATGGTGCCCTCCCTTATCCAAAATGATGGCAGAGCCCTCCTGTTGAGACTAAAATTAGCCTAATCACTAAAATGACTTCCACAGCCCCTGTGTATCCTGCAGTCAGTGCTACAAAGGCAAACCAAAAATCCTTCTCTTTATTGAAATTCAGAGATTCTGCTTTAAGAGGAATTTTTAGCATCTTCCCTGGCACAATTAAATTAAAAGAACAAATAGGACAAGGTCAGTATTTCACTTTATATTTCCTCTACTTCCAATATGAGTTCTTCACTTCAAAAGTGTCCTGTGAGAGTCTCCTTGATCTTTTCATTAGCTTGGCTGTTTACTCTTTGAAGATCATCTTATTAATTAGCCAAGGTGCTTCTCAAGTTATACCAAAAAGAATGGAATTGCCACTGAGCAAGACTGCAGCACATAGTGCTTTGTCATATCACATATTTTTGTCAAATTTTAAAGTGATAAACAGGGATATCCCTGTCACATTTGCAGAGAGAGGGAAAGTGAGGCATGGTCATTAAGTCACTTGCTCACAGCAGTGTAAATTGGTTTAAGAATCAGCATATTCCTGCTTCCCACCTTCAGTGGTGCTGAAATGAATCTGCGACATTCACATTACCCAAAAACATTTAAAGTAACTTGGTATATAAAGCATATCTCAATTTTTTACCTGAAGTTTGCCACACTGTTTGTGGTGGGCCAGCCCAAAACAAAGGACCTCTCTGGGTCAGTGCTGCCTTCACAGACTTCTTCTGTACAAAATGCTGTCCACATCTCACAGAGACGTGCTTGGCACTTCAGTTTGAAATGAGAATGAGACCTGCTGGCAGAAATTCACAGGTATGACACACACATGAAAACACAGCAAGAGTTAAACAGGTTAAACAACTCAGAGTTGCTTCTTCCTTCAGGTACATGTGAAACTTGAACTGGAGATGCTGGAAGAAGCACTTCAGTTTTAGTTAAAATAAAGATGTCTTTGGGTTGAAAATAAAAATATATTAATTTCTCATCTAAATCAGAGCAACACATGTATGTGGGATAAACAGGCTGCTTGTTTATTTAATTAAGCAATCCTGAAGAAAGAACAAGCAGGAAAGTTGTATTTGTGTTAATTACAGCACAGGTCACATACAGCCTCCAGGAACTAGCTGTTTGCTAGCTTCAGCCCACACCACTTGGAGAATGAGCCAGGACTTAATGCATTCTCAAAATACCTACTCATCTACAAGGAAGATACATAATTTCCCCTATTTTTAAAATGTCCCTTCCTGTATTTTATCCTACCGCTTTAAAGGTCAAATTTACAGAATATCATGTTTTAATTTCAACTTTTTTTCTTCCCCTTAATTTCTCATTGTAAGTCTCCTTACAATAATAAGGATATATAATAATATATATTAATATATCCAAGCTACAGTTCTCCTGGGCCATCAGGGAAAAAAGCTGGAGGAAAACTGTCTCCTCCCTGAAAATATTTTACCTTCTAATCCAAGGACTGCAAACAAGAGGGTGTCAGTTTATCATGGTGTTGCAAATGTGGATGGGGACAGTGCCAGGCAACGTGGTAATTAGTGCTCTATAAATAAATATGCCAGGTAAGCAGTTTCTTAGAGCTCTGATACACACAGGCTACCTTCTCTGAGATCAGTCTTATTTACAAGGTATTTGATTTTGAACAGACTGAACTAATAAGTACAGGAGAACATTCCATCATGCTTGTCAACAAATCAGTTTGTGATGCAACAAGATCTGTCACCAATACAGAAATAACTAAATGACTGAACACAGAATGAACTGTGAAAACTTAGATGTACCAAATAAATACAACTATGAATTTTAATACAGATATTAATAAATGGACACTTTGACTCCACCATATCAATCTGTTGACCCTGCCTTTCTCCTCAATTTCTATGTGCCTCTACAGTTCCAGTAGAGGGTCTCATCAGGGTGTTGGCAGAAGCACAAAAGATGTTCTCCAATCATGCTTGATGTATATTCTTACCCTGTTTGCCAAGCCTACTCACAGCTCTCAGATTTTAACAGTATTCAAGTGGCCTGGTTTCCAGAGATGCTGAAACAGTGGCCTCCATTAACATCTAAAGAGCCTGAAGTATAATTTAATCTTTGTCTGTCACATCCTTTATGCAGTCTGTGGGTTCCAAACACTTGTGAAATGTGGGTCTTTTATTTAAGCACCAAAGCATTACCTCTAGAAATGAATATACCATTGCTGATTAAGCAGCATGACTGAACATTTGAAAAATGGGAAGAGTAACAATCTCATGAAGATTATTTTTTTAAGGAACTAAGTCCCCTTGGAAGCATTATGTTGTAAGCATCAGGCAGGTACAAAGTGCAATCAAATCAACAGAAAAAATCATGAACATCAGTGGTGGAGGTATTGATGCATCTCAAACTGTGCCACCTCTGCTGAGTAAACTCAGTTTCTTTTGCTTTCTGTGCTATAGAGTTTACCTAGCAAGCTCAGAGGACACAAAATGCTTGTTGCTCTCTTTGGGAAGAACTTGGGCCTGTTTGTTGATCATAGGAAGTCTGGGTATACATGTACACTTTGTACAGTGACTGGCTACCTGCAGCTGAGCAGACACCAGTACAATGCTGACCTCTACCTAAAATTCCTTAAGTGTTCATATATCTCACGCCAAAAAAAACATAAAACAAATTTTTTAGCACCTTCACGAGGAATAATCCTGAAGCTATTGGATTCAGCTGAATCATGAATTCTGTCCTGGTGACCTGCTGCCTTGACTTTGCATCAGTGAAAAGTCAGTAACAATCAATAGGCACAAGCAAGGAGTAACACACACAACTCAGGTTTTTCCTCTAGGAATCAGCAATGGTATTTTTGTGCAAGACAGCTTTAAAAATGCTGATTATAAGTATTGCTCATTAGTGACAGCTCTGATGCTTTAATTGCTGACAGGGCAGCTGTGGAGAGAACATCCCAATTAGTTCTTTAAAATACATGAAGCGATATCACTCAAAATACTCTTTTTACTATTTCTAGCAAAGACTTGCTCCCCCCTCTTTCCATGTGCAGAAGCACAATTTGTTCTCTTCCACCTTCTTCAAACACTGCAGACTCTTCATCACATTAAGTCAAATGCTGTAAAAGCCATTATTACTCCCTGGGGACCAGATTTTGGACTGGTTACACTGATGAGTGCTTTCCTATGCAAATAGTCCCACTGGGACCCAGACAAAACAGCAGTAATGTGCAGCTCAAACTGGGGTTGTAGCATTGCTTTTGCTCACTATGATGACCAGGGAGAGAGAGATTAATTTCTCCTAGTTGTCTACAATTGAGGAGCTAAGCTAGTGGACTACATCTGCTGGGCAGCCAGTGGATGAGTGAGATAACCCCAAAAACATGACTGCCCTCAACCACCACTGACATTCTTTCAGGGCCAGGTGAGTTGCCTGCAAAAAAGTGCTGGTTTTCCCTCAGTGATTATAAAAGGAGCCTGGAAACCTTGGAAAGTTGAAAATATATAACATTTTTAAAGCTTAAATTAGGTGAATACTATTCTAAAAAAGACACAAAACCAGTAAGAATGCTATTACTGCTACTGCTGGTAGAATAGCATGATTTCCTCTAAATATCCTTATGTTCACCACCCACCCATAGTGGAAGATGTTTTGGGTAAAATATCCTGTGTGTTGTCACACCACAGCAAGCGAGGGAGTTCAGCCAAGGGGAGGGTTAAAGCTTGTGATTCAAATGGACACAGCTCAGACTTCTGCAGAAACACAGATTTATTCTGGATTTTCCCAGAAGCCTTTGAAACAAGCACTTAAGCAAAAAGGCACATTGCAAAAGGCCAGGATTCACAGAGATTACCCACCCTGTGAAGCCACGACACAGTGCTTAAAAGAGAATGAAGCTGCCTCAGGATTCTTTATTTTTATTTCTCTATAACCCATAACAACAAGTGAAAGCACCCTCTAAAATTGCCTGAAACCACAAATGCTGCATGAAGTTGGCATGCTAGACACAGCTTGTAAATCTGATTTAATTGTGAATGGTAGAGTGAATAATGAGAGCTCAACAGCAAGCCTGATTACACATGAACACAACCCAGGCTGCTCAGCATTGCTTCCCTTCCCCTTCCCCAAGCTTCTTCTGGAACTGCACAACCTACAGAGACAGACACTGTGATGCTGCCTGGATCTCTGTTTTGGTACAGCTGCTTCTCACTGATGTGTGTCAAAGCAGCTTCCAGGTAAGCATTAGAGACCTCTAACCCTTCTGTGACACAGCCACCCACGTTACGCACACCCCATAGGGCTGGGGGTGACCTGTCAAAAACACAACAGTCATTTGAAGGCAACAGACACAGTCAAGCACTGACGAGTCTTTTCTATGACACCAGGCTCCCGAAAGGAGGGAAGATCATGTAATGCAAGAATAGATTCAAGAACATCTCATACTTCTGGGTTGGAGCAACCCTCACTATCAATCCAGGCTGGGGGAGGAGGTACTGGAAAGCAGCTCTGCAGAAAAGGACTTGGGGTGTTGGTGGATGAGAAGCTGGCCATGAGGCAGCAGTGGGCACTGGCAGCCAAGAAGGCCAATGGCAGCCTGGGCTGCAGCAGGAGAAGTGTGGGCAGCAGCTGGAGAGAGGGGATTCTGCCCCTCTGCTCTGCTCTGCTCACAC
>JANHGL010002894.1:17930-55496 GCA_024611195.1 Ceyx melanurus
TATATAATAAAAAGAATCCTTTACATCACAGCTGCCTCTCCAAATTCTTCAGGGGAAAAAGGCAGGAATTCTACAATTCTCCTCTCAAGGTTTTTAAGCATAAGCACAGGCAACTAACTACCATTTGGCTGCAGGGAGAAATAAAAAAAGCAGAGAAAGGATTGGTTGTATTTTGTCACAGGCAAGCCTGGCAGCATAGATTTGGTTTTCACCCGTTAACACTGAATGGCATCACAAAGTGCAGGCAAAAATAGGCCATTCTTTAATGTGCAGGCTTTCTCTGGTGGCAGAAATCTGTTTAGTGTCAGAAAGAAGGAAATATTGAAGACAGAGTTAACCTATGCTGAGATTTATCCACCCTGTGGAAAAAAAAAAAATTGCTGTTAACACTCCACATCCACAGACTCATGGGCATTTTCTAAGGCAAAAATAAAATGTACATCTCCATTGCTCCTGGAGCCTGGGGCTGAGTGCACCCTCTGCTCTGTGCTGCAGGTTTCCCCTGCAACCTGCCTCACAGCCTGCCCAAGCCAGTTCTGATTTTAGTTGATAATTTACATTTGAGCAGTATGACTGGCAGAGTTCTGTCACACGTCTCCAACTTTACCAGAACAAAGCAGAATTCAATAAACCATCCCTTAAAATTCATTCCAAGTCTGGCATAAAGTCAATGGGTCCTCAAAATTGGAGACTTAAAAAGCATTAAATTGATGCTTGTTTTAATCATGCTAAAATATTTAAACATTTTTGTTTCCTTTTGCCTAATGCTGTAATAAGCATAATTAATAGTTTTCAAATGGGCAGGGTGCTAAGCCATCTTGTCTAGACCATGCTTTTGCCAGGAATGTTTGGACCAGATAATACTTGAGGTCCCTTCCAACCTGGCATTCTATGATTGTCTGAACATTCCCTCCCTCTTCATTGCTGTTACACTCAACAGCAAAGCTGAAACACAACTGCCTGGAAGAAAAGATGATAAGAGAGGAGAAAGGATTATCTTTTGGATTATCAGCCCCCAAACTTCACATGGGGAGGTGAACTCTTTTTCTCCCTTCTTTTTTTCCATGTTTAGTAACAGCAACAATTCTCAGCAGCTCCCAAAGCTGCTTGCTGACTGCAAAGGGCTCCTCTCTCTGTTCAGTGGACCCCAAAGGCAAGCACACAGCAGAATTTACAGCCACCACTTTGGACAAGATGCTGATTTACAAGCACTCCCTGAAGTCTTGCCATACCTTGCCAACCTGAAGGGTTGGAATATGGCATGGCATGCCTTGGCCAAGAAAGTGGCATGCTGAGCTTCTGAGGTGATGGTTGACCAAGGATCTGAGGAGAAAGTGTTTGTCAAAGAGAAGCAGCATCTTGTTTATAGTCGATCTGTGGTAGAAGGAAAATCATGTGGATGCTTTTGGAGATCAAATTCAGCATCTTCCTGTTGTGGGAGGGAGGCCTATGAAGAAAAAAGTAGCAGGGGGAATTGTCTGGAAAATTATTTAGTCTTCTGAGAAAGGGAATCCAGAAATAGCCACTGCTTGGAATTTTCCTGGGCAGGTATGTGATGGTAAATGTTGGATGACAGATGTCCATTTGAGACCAGGCATAAGTGAAATGGGCTGATCCTCTTGATCTGCTGCTAAAGGCTCCTCTGTTAGACATGGAACAGTTGTGATTTGTTACCATATGGCTCTTAAAAAAATCTCTTAACCCACAACCATGAGGTAGTTTTGGTCTGTGGATCCAATGAGTTGTAGTGTCCTTCCTTTCCCCTAGTTGGTAACATGCAAAGGCAGAGACAATAGTTTTGGGAGCTGGGTAAGGTTTCTGCCCTGAGTCCTCTGGAGCAGCCTCCACTGGACCTTTTTGCCTACTCTCAAAACAGAGTTCCCCCAAGCCCATTCATCTCTTGTACCAACAGCTGGGAGGTACTCACTGCTTCACTTGCAAACGACTTCTGCCCACTGCAGGGCTGTGCTAGGAGTGTAGAGCAACTTGTTGTTGTCTGACATTCAATGGGAAAGTCATCAACCAAGGCTTCAGAACACTGTGGACAGTGCCTTAGTTTTCACTTAAAACCAATCCTTGTCATCTCTGTTCCATAAAACTCCTGCTGCCTAGGCCTTGTATTACACTGGAATTTGAAGAAGAGAGGCTGCATATACTTTTGTAAAAGAATTCGTAAAAGAATCTGAAATGGCTGAAAAAACAAGATGTTGGCCAGAAACTGAGAAAAGATAGTGGTATGGATTCATAGAATCATAGAATGGTAGAGGTTGGAAGGGACCTCTGGAGATCATAGAGTCCAACCCCCCTGCCACAGCAGGATCCCCCAGGGCAGCCCACACAGGAACAGATCCAGGTGGGTTTTGAAAGTCTCCAGAGAAGGAGACTCCACAATCTCTCTGGGCAGCCTGTTCCAGGGCTCTGCCACCCTCACAGTGAAGAAGTTTCTCCTCATGTTGAGGTGGAACTTTCTGTGTTCCAGTTTGTGACCATTATTTCTTGTCCTATCACAGGGCACCACTGAAAGGAGACTGGCCCCTTCTACTAGACACCCATCATTCAGATATTTGTAAACATTAATAAGATCCCTTCTCAGTCTTCTCCAGGCTAAACAGCCCCAGGTCTCTCAGCCTTTCCTGGACATGACCACCTGGACTGATGAAATCAAATCACTCTTAAAAGGCAATCAGGTAATTTGGAGAAACAACTAAGGTTTTACTGGCAAACTTAGTAGACAGAAACCCTGTGGTTTAGGTGTCTAGGCAACTTCTTCAGACTTTTGTGAATTGAGAGACCCAAGTCTGTCCTGTTTTGCATCTGAAAATCTGGCTCTTACTTCCTAAAAAAATTCCAAATTCTTGCTCTTTTTCTCGGAAGAGTAACAAGAAGAAAGCCAACACAAACAAACAAACAAGCAGAAGATCAGTATAACTATGAAACTCGATTCAAATTGTCCTTAGCACACATATAGCCCTTCAAAAAAACCCCTAAAAATCCAATTTTGCTGCATTTACTCACACTATTTAGCCCTTATACTCCTGTATGACTAGTATTCAAGCAACCTTGATCTGAGGAAGGCTCATGAAGCCCAACAATTTAGGCAAAAAAAAAAAAAAAAAGTGTTGGTTATTTTAGTTAAGTACTAATTCTGTTTTTGCCAAAACAGGTGCAGTTCTAGAAGTATTTTGAACACGAAAACATACAAACAATTACTAAGAACTAATTTACATAAGGATTGTTAGAAGTTAACAGCTCCTGAAGCTATCTAAAAGGATGCATTTATCCAAACTTTCAGGAGAAATGAGTAGGGAATAAGGTAGTGGGAAGGTATCACCAGCAAGAAGCAGTTTGAAATGGTGCTGGTGCCAGAGGGAGGTGACCAGGCTGGATGGAGCCCACCTGACAATGCCATGGCTAGGCAGTTTAGAAAATAGAAGTGGCTGCTGAAGGTTGCTGGGATCCACATCACATCAGATGCTAAGAGGCAGCAGCAGGGCTGCCAGCAGCCACAAGCTCCCATGGCTCCATTTCTCTGTGTTGCTTAATCACCATGTCCTCACGATGCAGAAGAGAGAAATAACTTGCTAAAGAACTGCTGCTTTACACAAGGGCCCAAGGATGGAGGTGCCCTGGCAGGGAACACCACAGGGCACACATTTACACAGCAAAACATTCAACTACAGCATTTCAAAGTCTGGTCTCTCCCCAATTCCCTGGGTGACACAGCTTCTCCACCATAAAGACTGGCCCCAGTGCTGTGCCAAGATCAGAACTCCTTCTACATTTCCTTACACAATGCCCTGATTTCACAAATGTAAACTCAGTCTGCAAGAATTTCATTGGATCAACCCTTCCAAGTCTACAGCTTTTATATATGGGGTTTTTTTCTCTGTAATGCTAACACTCTGTCTCCAAATTCTCCATTTATGTCTCTGAATAAGCATAGGCAGCTTTTAAAAATCTGAGGTATCTCTCAACTCACACTGACTGTGCTTGGCCAGCACTCATTCCACTTTACTAGAATCTAGTGGACACTGACATACTTTGAGGTCCCTAAGTGAAGTCACAATATAACTTAGGTAACCTTGACTTTTCTTTATTTTTTTTTTCAAAGAACAAAGGCTTTTTTAAAGGCAAAAGCCTTGACCTATTTTTCTCTCCCTGCAGTAAACGTATTCTGGAAGTTTACATATTTCTATTAGTTTGCCTCCAGATTTTTGGCACTCTGTGGGACAACTCTATTTTTAAACTCTTGACTGTATACAGAATACTTGATAGGGAGGCTTAACATTTGACTGAACAGTATTACTACCAAAATGTTTTTTCAAAACACATGAACTTTTCAAGTATACAAATGATTTTGCAGATCTCAGCCAGAGGAATTATTCAAATGTCACATGTTTAAGCTACCAGTAGAAAAGAATGTGAAGCTTTAAAATTCTGCATAAAGTAGTCCTTACTTTTCAAATAATGTTAAATCTGAAGTTAATTGTGCGCATCAGATCCTAAGGTGAGTGAACTGCAGGGAATTAAAGACTTTGGAAGTCTTGTAATCTTCTTTAAAATTGCCTGATTAAACAGCTGACTTGATTTTGCAGAAGCAAACCTACCTTAAATAGCAAAGAATTTTAAAAGCTACCCAAGCAGTCAGTTCCACATGTGGAAAAGCACATGGGTCTCAGCAGCATGGTGCAAATCCTTGAAGCTTGGAGTGCAAGACACCTGTATCTAGAGATATCAAAGACCCAAAGAGTCTTCATCTGCCTGCTAGTTCTATTCTACAACTCTCCATCAACTCCTCTGCTGTCCCCTGTCTAGTTCTGTCTCCCCAGTCCCTTCATTGCTGCCTCCCTTTATCCTCACTTGCATTTCTGCCCCACCACCAACTCTGGCTTAGCTCCCTGCCTTGTGTTAGCCCATTTGCTGACGCTGTGTCTCCTCTGCTCTCCTGCTGCCCATTACATGGCAGCCACTGGCATCCTCTCTGAGCAGAGCATGAGACACCCAGACAAGGGGCAGCATGCAAAAGGGAGGGCTCAGGCAATTCAGGAGGAACTATATGGCATGAGTTGTATAGAATCATATAGCATTACCAGTCCAGGATGACCATAGCTTCTTCAGAAGCAAAGGAAGGTGAAAACAGAGATGGTGTTAACACATTCTTTCTGCTGACCCCAGCAGCACTGGTGCTGTTCCTTCCTCATTGAGCATCAACAGAAATCAAAAGGCAAAACTGCCTGAGGTTTGAGAGATAAGACCCAGTCTGTGTGCTAAAGGGACCAGCATTTCCACACAGCATCACCAGTAAAATTTTGTTTTTAAAAATCTGGATTATCTCAAGATGTAAGATACAAACCAAGACTGTCTGCCAGTAGCCACGCAGGAACTCATACACAACTGCCACGTTAGCATGTTGATGGAGGGTGATTTCAACTGCTGTTTTAATACCAAAAGCAATCTAGTTTCATGTACAGGCTCAGGATAATATTCCCTTTCCTGCCTCACTTTTTCTGTCCATCTGTTACTTCAATCACTGCAATATCAAATACTGAACTGTAAGAATAACAAAGTCATACTTACCTAAACAACAGGTCACATTACATATAATTTAAAATTAGTTAAAAATTAGAGAAAAAATAATACCCTCAGGAGGATTTTTTGCCTTTAGTCTTCTGTGGGTTTTTTAATTAGTTTTGAATGTTAACTTTCAACTACACACACACTCAGCTGTCAGAACCTGGGAGTGGATGTGTCTGCTTACTACTAGCACACCTGAAACCAGGAATTAAGAAGATTAAATCTTTTCTGAACATCTTAAAGAAGGTAGTTAGTCCAGACCATTAGGATACTACAAGACTAGGCCAATCCATTTGTTAATTCTGCACACAAATCCCCATCTTAAAAGCAGATTTTACAGATATTTTAAGCAAAATGCTTTTGAGACATGCCTGTGTCTTACAGATCCCCAAAGCCTCAAATACACATAATGCATATCCATGCAAAGCATCAAATGCCTTTACTCTACAGAACTTGAACACTTATTCCTCTGAAATTTGTATGCCTTTAGAGAAGTATTATATAGGGCTATTAATCTGGTAGCATGACTAAAGACTGGAACTTTAAAATCATATATTTAGATTTGCCTTCTCCAAAAGGTCATTCTTTCTCCATTAAACTCAAGTAACTATTTTACTTCATGGGAAATTAACAACTTCCATGCTCATGACTATAAACTCATCTGGTTTTATTGCTACAAGTTTTTAGCCAGGTACCACCACGAGAGAGAAACAAGAAGAAAGTGGGAGGCTTTTTTTTTTTTTTTGCCAGTGCAGATATGGCCACGAATGCACAAACTCAGTGCATAAACCCATAACAGAGGTAGTCAATTTTGCTCTGCAAAAGCACAGGCAACATCCTACAGCAGGTCTGACCACAATGGCTTCTAGCTATGTACCACACCTACCTTTTCTTCAGTGATGCTAGAAAGCCAAGCTGCAACAGCTACAATGCCACCTTTGCTATTAACTGTGTGACATCAGCTGGGCAAATCATTTTACCTACTGGTGTTTGCTTCCCACCTCACCATTGCCCAGCTGGTATATGTGAAGTGTAAACCCTTCCCCTCTTGCTTCAAGATCCATTTCCATCAATCAGTAACACAGCTGCCTCCATTGAAGAAATTGGCAAAATGTCCTTAAAAAAATTAAATTAAGACTATATTCTTTTTCTCCCAAAAGGTTCCTCCCACTTCTCCCAGTACCACAGACCAAACCCCGAACTATGGAAGCTGGCAGAGGTACACAAACATAAAATCAGTGAGGATGTGCACCCAAGCCCATCATTTGATAGAGCAAATTATTTACTTGAGTTTTTATCTGGAAGCCTGTCTATCTTCCACACAACAGCCCTGTAGGCACTCTCGTATTTTGCCGTTCCAATCGAGACTTGTATTACAGGATCAGATTCCACCTCGTGTAGAGCACCAAGGCAAGTCCTCCTGTTCATTTTTGCTTTTAGGGACTTTTGCCTTTGGAGGTTCATGGTCCAAAGTGCTTTGACCCACTGTGTGGGAACAGGAAAGCGGATCATAACGTTTTCACAGGATTTCACAGAGGGCAAACGCGTTGGGAGGGCAGCAGTTGAAGACATGTTTATAAAAGCCTGAAGTTCAACATAAGCCCCCTGAACCACAACTGCAGCCTTCACAGAAAAGGGAAGGTCTTGCCCATGATAGAGTGTCCTGAAGCGCATCAGTTCCAGTCTGCAGGCATCGGGGGGTGTAAACTTAATGATGCGTGACTCCTCAAACTCCTGTGCTCTGACACAGTCATGGAAATGGTAATCAAGAATATCAATCCATTTCTTTTCCTCCTCCTTCTCAAAGTAACGCTCGTCCCTCTTCTGGAGCTCCTGGTCATTCAGGGTTAGGAAGCATTCAGCGTTTCCGTTCACAAAACACAAGCAGTGAACGTGTGTGATGACAGCACTTTCTACAAGTTTTCCTTCTGCCTTAGTGACTTTCCCCCAGAAGTTGTCCACTATTTCCAGAGTCATTTCTTGCTCTTCGTAATTCCTCTTTTGTCTAGAAACAGTAGGAAGTTTCATAAGCTCTTCCTCGACCGTTAGGAGGAAATCGGTGAAGTCGTTATAATCTGTGGTGCCCAACTTTAACATCTGCTCAACCTCTGGCTCATGGATCACTTCTACTTTGGTATGGTACCTTCTTTTCTCTGTGTAAGACACACACTCAATCTTCACAGTATGGATTTTTCCTGAGACATTATAGCTCTCTAATTTGGGTTCAGACAGTTTACAGTGGGGCTGCAGCTGGAATTCCTTGAAAGGTTTCTCCAGGCCTTTTTCATAGTACATCTGCAACACACCTCCGGCCAGGACTCTGAGGTAAATCGGGCCCCACTGCCGAGAGGACATCATGTTCTTCTTCTCAGGAATCCTCAGCATGAATGGCCATCCATCTGCTTTCTGGCTCCTGAAGAGGCTCCGTGGGACAGTGGAGGAGAACTTGTGCCAGGCCTGAGAGCTGGAGATGGGTGGGCTTCCCACAGAGTCACAGCTATCAGCCTGCAGGTGTTCAAGCCTCTCGCAGATGTAGCTGAAGGAGCCCTGGTTAAGGCTTTTCTGATCGTGGCAAGTTTCTTTAGGATGACAGATGCTCCTGTCAAGTGCTTTCTCTTTCCTGTACGTACTAGTATTAGCTGGTGATGTGCTGAGCAAGCACCCTTCCTTCCAAAAAGGGCTGGAAAAAGCACAGTCACCCTGGAAGTATGGGAAGTGCCCTGGTGCTGACACCTCTCCTAACTCCTCACAGCTTCCCAGCATGTTAGGGCTTTCTTTGTCTGTTGATTTGGAGACTGAAGTCTTAACTGGATGGTCATTAGGAGAGGTGTTCAAAGGAAGGCTGCCTGACTTCTGGGAGGTTAGGGATGAGCAAGTCCCAGGTGATGGAAGAAGGTTAACATTTGATGGCCATTCAGGGATGGGGTAAAGGATGTGCATTCCAGGCTTTGGGATGCACGGACTTGCCGGGTAGTCTCTGGTAGGTGTAGTAAGTGGAGAGTTGCTAGGGGGTCCAGGACTTAGGTAGAAGTCAACTACAGGAGATGAGAGTGGAGTGCTGCTTGTAGAAGACGACCTACTTGACGACTCATGCACACTAGAAAGATTGAGTTTAAGGCCATTTGCTTTACAACTACTCTGATTATCAACTGATTTCTGAGGTGACTGGAAGAGTGGCTCATCATCAAAGGTGACCCAATTTGCTGGATTTGTGGAACACATCTTGCAGGAGAAACTTGAGGCACTTGCACATTTATCACTCGCAAACCGTCTACAAAGAAACAACAGACATGAACAGAAGTGAACTCTCTTGCAAGATAAAATAAACCAAATCCTAATAAAATTCAAACCAGACAAAACTCCAATTTTGCATGCTCTTCACAAATCCAATGTTTTACACGCATAATCTGAGACAGCCATGTAGAAACAAACTGCCCACAAATCCCTGCTGCTCTCCAGGTTAGTGAACTGAAAGGAGATCTAAGCTTTATGGACTGTTCAGAGCATGTGAAGTATACAGCCATTAGATCAGGGAGAGCAGAAAGTCCTTGACCATACAGAAAAGCTGCAGAACACTTTCTGTTATACAGCTTATGTGCAGCTTGGAATATGGACAGAGATTTTTCCATACTAGGCATCTGCTCCAGGTGAGGTTTCCCCTCCTTCCCGTCATTTAACAAAACATTCTTTTACTAAGAATGGTGCATCTGTTTCCAAAAAAAAACCAAACCCAAATTAGAAGGGGGAGAGGTATTTTTGCTGTTGAAAAGCTGTAGCAACATGTAAACATGCTACAGCCATCAGGGCAAAACCAGCTCACCAAGATAACACATGCAGTGAGCAGCCAGCTCCCGAGGTCTTTCCAAGGCAAACATTCTACTCCTGCTATGGACACGAGCAACATGGCAGCTGCATGAGCATCTCCAGCTGAGAGACAGCAGGGAGCATGTTGTGGCCACAAAAAGTGTTGTGAGACTCATCACCCACTTCATATTGCTATCTGAAGTGTCTCCTGTCAGAAGCAGCATGTGGAGACTGGTCCCAGACACCTTCTAGACCTCTGCAGGAATCACTTCATGTTAGTTCCTTCAGCCCTTGCTTAATGCTTTTAGAGACTGGACACAGTGATGAGTTGGGAAAACACTGGAAGTATAAATAACAAAGTCAGCCCTGATGATGAGCAATACACTCATGTTGAGGGGTAGACTACAAGTGTCCACTGGAGGTAAAAGGCTGGTGAAACCCAAGTCAAGGTGCAGTAACATCATATGGATCTGCTAAGGACTGCATTGGCTGGCAGCCTGGAAAAAGCACAGCTCTTTAACCCAACTAATAAACTACACTTCATCAAACAAAGTATCTGGTAAAGGGCTCAGCTAGATGTCCTCAGAGCAGGATTGCAACCAGTAAATAATTCATCTTGCCTTCGTGGTACTAAATCATGTGCTGAAATGTAAATGCTCCCTGTATCCTTATGCAGGGTATGTCACCCCCAAGTTTTTCCTCCCCACTGCTCCTGACTGATGAAGCAGTGAGCAATAAATTGCTAATGACTGAGGAGGAATCAAGTACAATGAAGCACCACAGGGCACATATAGACATCGTTCATTGGATAAAAAAGTTATTCTTGTTATGTCAGAACATATTCCTGCTTGCCTGAAAGCACAAGGAAAGCAGAGTTCATATAGACAAAGCCACCTGCACGTATGTTACTCCATTAATTAAGGTTAGATAACAATGAGTTAAAGCTACTCCACTTCATACACAGCCAGCTGTAGTTAGGCCATTTATTAATTGCATGGCACATAATCATGTAACCACCACAGCCATTCTTCTGGTGTTTAGAGAACAGTTCATTTCTAGAGGTGCCAAAGTTCAGCCAAATGAAATCTTACACTACAAGGCATTATTTTTACCATTCCCCCATTATTTCTTGGCCAGTTTATAGCCATAAGTGCCATAAGCAGTGGCACAGCCCCCTCATGCTGAGGCCAAGCAGACAAGAGCTCATAGTGGAGAAAGACTCTGGCTCTTCATTAGTTTTTCAACTCTCAAACTTCTTGTTCAGGAAAAATATTTGCACTATGCTAGTTATTTTATAAGCACTCTCTTCTCCACTTGCAGAGAGAGCGAGAGAGAAAAGGGGCAAACAAACTCCAGATGGCTGTCATAGCTCAGACACACACAGCTACCAGTGTATCCTTCACCCACACAATCACTTCATCAACATAAAGCCTGGCTGTGGAGAGAAAAACAACTATCTGATCTCTGACTTGGTCATCATTTTCTCCTCCTGTCCCACACCCTTCTCCTCCTTTCCCTCTGGTTGTTGGCGTTGCTCCTTCAGCAGAATCTACTGATGACAGGACGAGAGGCAATGGGTGCAAGCTGGAGCACAAGAGGTTTAGGGGAAACACAAGGAAAAACTTTTTCCCAGTGAGGGTACCAGAGCCTGGCAGGGGCTGCCCAGGGAGGTTGTGGAGTCTCCTGCTCTGGAGACACTTAAGACCCACCTGGATCTGTTCCTGGGTGACTTGGTCTAGATGATCCTGCTCAGGCAGGGGGGTTGGACTAGATGATCTCCTAGGTCCCTTCCAGCCCCTAACATTCTGTGATTATTTCTAGATCAGGAAGCACAAACATTTCCAGGCCTTGCTGCATCTTGACAAGCCTCATTTGTCACTGACAGCACCGGGTTTTTGCTCTAACAAGGAGCAGGGATTTTTCCTGCAGCAGCCAGGACCATGGGGCAGGCTGGTGAGCAGAGAGCACCAAGAACCAGCTTCAAAAGCTGCCATGCAATGCTCCCTTTCCAGTGGGAAGCTCAGGGGAAATGCCAGTGAGTTTGGCAGCCCGAGCTGTTCATGTAGCACATCACAAAGCACCCAGGCAGAAAAGATGATGTAAAATGTAAGTAAATACAAATGTTGTTTACAGCAAGGCACACATTCTGCAGCCTCGGTCCTTTTTTCATTAGAAATGAAGTTTTTTTGCATCCTGTATTATTTCCAGATGTTGACTAGTTTTTTTTTTACCCCCCAACATCTGTTACTGTTCACTTTTTAAAATGTGATGTGACGGATTATTCAGCAGTTTTGGGGTTTTTTCCTGTTACAAAACAAAGAGATGTTTGAAAGTCACCTGCCAAATATTTAACCTAAGTCAATAAATGTCTGTGATGAAAACCACTTTGCGGATGGAGCTCTCCTCTGCAGTTGCAACACCCTCAGTGTACCTGTCAGAAGCTGTAGCCTTCACCTTTATTACTGTTCCAAGTATATGTTGGGTTTTTTATTTAAAAAACAAAACAAAACAAAGAAACACACAAAAAAAAAAGAAAACACAAAAAAAAAACCCCAAAACCAAAATAATACCAAACACCTAAACAAAAAAACCCCTAACAAACAACAAAAAAAACCATAACCACCCAGACAGAGCCTGTTTCCAAAAAGCTGGAGTGAAAGGCCAAGGGGCAATGGCTTTAAATTAGAAAGAATGGATGTTGATTAGAAATAAAGAAGAAGTTCTCTATCACCAGAGTGGGGGACACTGGTTGCCCAGGGAGGTGGTTGAGGCCCCATGCCTGGAGACATTCCAGGTGGGGTTTGAGGAGGCTCTGAGCACCCTGCTCTAGTTGAGATGTCCCTGCTGGTTGGATTAGATGAACTCGAGCTCCCTTTCAACCCAGACATTTCTATGACTCTAAAAAACAAACAAAACCCAACAATAAAAATATACTGATGCTAACAAAAACAAACATGCAAGAAGTAGGTGTTGAGCCAGATGGTGGTTCTCCTATTTTTACTTACTGATCCCCCAAAACGACTACTAGGAATGGAAGATAAAAACACAAATTGATCCTGAAAAGTTGCTTGTAAATAAATAATAAAATACTAATAAAAGGAAATGCACCCACGTGTTTATGAGAAGCACCATTCATCTAGTATGAAATATGTATATAATTAATCTATGCTACTTTATGTCACTTGTGCTCTGGTGTTTTACATCTGTACAACACAATGAAATCATCCTTTCAAGTTCTTTTTTGTTCTAAAAAATGCTCGAAATTCCTTCTTAAGAATTAGGACATTCTTCCTCCACACTGCAGTAAACTTGGGTTTCAGGACAGATGTGTTTTGCCTCCAAAAGGCTCCCAGGGGACCTATGTAAATGTAACCCGGACTTTTGGGGTAAGAGGAAAAGGATACAAGATGCAATTGATCTCCATTACCACATATGTTATGCGGCCCATCATATTTAAATTACAAGCATGTGCAGTATCTCAGACAGGCAACAGGAAATCCCATTTTTAGAGCATTGAAAGTGCTAACCAAAAAAGCTGGCTGAAGTAAGTTGCTTTAAAGTGCATCAATTCCAGTGAACCCAAAAGCTGCGACTCATCTCAATTCATCCTCTCTGCCCCAAAAATATCTTGCTATTTATCAGATTAACTCCAGCCCTCAGCATTTAATGAACAGTATCTGCAGCTTAATTTCTTCATTTTAATAACTCGAGGATGCAAGGAAGATAAATCCTACCCTATTATTGAGAGATTTTATGGGATGTAGCTATTACTGGGTTCTTTGTTGCTTTGAAAATCCCAAATGAAATCTGCAGCAAGAACACCACTCAACTTTTGTGCCCTGCTGGGGGAGATACCTTTATCTCTTCCTACACTGAAACACTAATAATAACTTCCTACTTCCTCCAAGGTACAACTCAATGTATTGACTTTAGTACTTTTAATCCAGATACAGCTTGTTCCTCAGTAAACTGAGGATGCTGACTTGTCACCCAGCAATGTCCTCACCACCCTGATTGGAGTGACTTTTCATCACCTCCTCCACAGCAGGGAGGCAGCAGCATCTGAATCAGCACAGTGCACGGCTGAACCCCCTAATATTTGGCACCAGTTAAAACCCTTAAGCACATCCCCCTGGATTTAAACACAAAGGTCCTTTATAAAACTATTGGAGGAGCCTAGGGCCAGCTGATGTGTAGTGACAGGGAAAAACAATCAGAATGGAAGGGGTTGGAAGGGACTTCTGGAGATCATCAAGTCCAACCCCCCTGCCAGAGCAGGGTCACGCAGGCCATGAGCTTTTCCTCATAAAAGAGATGTTCCAGTCCCTCAAGTCATTTTTCAGTCCTCCACTGGACTCTCTCCAGTGTTTCCCTGTCTCTCTTGAACTGGGGAGCCCAGAACTGGACACAGTACAGCAGATGTGGCCTTACCAGGGCAGAATAGAGGGAGAGGTATGTCCCTCAACCTGCTGGCCACACTGCTTGATGCACCCCCAACACTTCCCTTCTGCAAAGCATGAAGTAAGCAAATACAATGCTTGCTAGACAGTGCTCATATTACAAAACACACGGAAAAATATCATTTTATAAATACATTCTGTGTTGCTTCTTTAGCTCCAGAGGCCATATTGGCTTCAAAACTGTTAAGCTATCCACCCCCTAAATAAACCTGAGCATGTATCTACCGTGTGCAACTTACACACTGGGGTCCTATAGGGCAAATACCAACCTCAACAATTTTTCCAAGCTCAAAAAATAGCAGATTTACCTACATGAAGTTGTTATATCTCCAATTCTTCCAGAACATCTACTAACTACACATCCTATTTCTAGGAAGGTCATCTCTTGCACATGGGCTATATGGAAATTTAACACAGAGCTCCACATACTGTGCATGCTGCAGTGAAGCTGTCCCATAACGACACCATATGAGCTGTTAGCATTTCTTGTACAAATATGTAGACAATTCTTCAAGCAGTTTGCCATAAAGTGCAATCATCTCACAGGGAAGTACAAATTCTCTGCAGTTTAAGCAATAAAGCACATATGGTATATAAAGTACCCTAAACGTTTGTAAACCCTCGTGATATCCAAGTAAAATATGGCAGAATTATCTTTGTATTTTACAGCCATCTTCTTTGTATCAGCGTTTTGTTTATTATTTCACTATGCAGAAAGCCCTTGAAGCAAACCTTCTGCAAAAAATACTGCTTGATTTATCTTGATCTGCCTCAAATTTTATTCTGAGCCTACATATGGCTGCACTTTTATTTAACTCTGCTCTTCCTCCCCTAGACGCACACACGCAAAAAATTCTCCAACTTCTACTCCTGAAGCAAACAAAAAGGCAAAACTGATGGGCAATAGGAATTTCTTGGCTTTTGCTTGTATTTAGGATATATACATGGATTAAGTGTCCCACTGCATTCCTCATTTCATTACTTTTAGAAAATAAGGAGCTGGTGTTGTCATAGTCAAAAATACACCAGCTTCAAAGAGGGATGTGAACTTGTATTTACATTGCTCACTCTCTGGGGCACAGGCACAGCTGGGAGAAGTTTGGAGCTCAGAGCTAATCTGTTTAATTTGGAATTCCTTGCTCTTGGCCCTGAGAGTTGAAGGAATTAAAGCTTTCAGCTTTTGACAGCAAGAACATCCCAAGAGCTCAGGCAGACAGAGCTCTGCAAACGCCTCTCACCAGCCCTTGCTTCTGCCTCGAGTCCAGGGGGACTTTACAAATAAGGTGGTTGGTTCTTGCACTCAAAAACAAGAAAAAAATCATGTTTTTAAGGGCATCAACACAACACATCACACTATGTTCCAAAGCAGGGGTTGGAAGGGATCTCTGGAGATATATGAGTCCAACCCTCCAAGGTTACTTTACTTGCTGGGGAAAAAGACAGGGCAGAGGCTGCAACAGCCTCTAGTGGGGATGGGGTCACATGGATTGGGACGTGGGGGACCCTCCACCACAAGACATGTACCAGCAGCCTCTGCATCCATCACTCAGGAGGGGTGCTACACAGGGGCACCAGACAAAGGGAGGCTGAAGAACTGCCATCTCCTCTGGCTCTCAGAGTCACAGCTCATGCTTTAAGGGCTGTAAGTAAACACAAGAGTCACACAGGAGGCAAAACCTACAGGGAGCTCTCAAATAAAAATATGTGCCAGATTCACAGCTCTGCTAACACACATTCCAGTTTGCCCAGCTGTGACTGAAGTGGGTCTGCCTCAGAGAAGCTCTTCTTGCTCACAAGAAGAGCATATTATATTATATGAATATTTAGTGAAGTTATTCAAAACAATTCCCTTCTTTTCCATTAAATAATCACCCAAACCTCAGCTGCTATCAGCTGTAAATATTTTCATGTCTAGATCCCTTCTGGGAGGCCTTCCCTACCACTCAGATGTGAGGCTGTTTCAAAGCTGCCTCAAAAGACAACAAAAGAGCATGCATGGCCAGTCTTTTGTGTAACACAATCAGCCCTAGCCCATCTCCCCATGTACTGTAAGCCCTCGTTCCCACACCCTCCCTCACCCTGCTCCAGTGCTCACTCTACTATGCATGAGTGAGTCAGACCAGTTTTCTCCAGCACTATTTTCTTAGTTGAGAATAGAAATCAAGGCAGGAAATCCTTGAGATGACGTGGTACTGGAAGTGCCCTCAGGATTTGGCAGGGATGTGCCAAAGGTGCTTTCTGCTGGAAGTGAGATTTTCCTAAATCACTCCAACACAGTCATCTGGGATCTGCACCATCTCTAAAAAAAACCTCTTTTTTTTGCAGAGTTTATTATCACAAACTTAACTTTTAGAATGGGATAAAATAAACTGAAATAGAAACCTCACATGTCACTGGAAAAGATACCAGAATGGAGACCTGAAGCCACTCTTGGAAGTCACTCACGAGTTTCTCCAGAGCTGCAAAAAAACAATTGCAGTCTTCTTACCCTAAGGCCACCTTGTTCCCACTATAAAGTTACTTGCAAAGATTCCTATACTGCTTGCTGTGGCTTAGCCAGTACACAGACCCATCACAAACAACATGAATCATGGAGAATGTTGTGGAGAAGTCAATCCAAAGGCAATCAGTCTCCTGTTACAAAACCTTCAAGGCTGACAGTGTTTGCAATGAGCACTTTCTAACACTAAAAAAGAAATAAAGATAGAAAAAGTTGGTTTCCAATCCACAGCTACATGTAACTAACGTAACTCTTTTGTTGCAAGGAAATACATCTTGCATCACTGCCACCAACTCCAGAGAATTTTAATACATAAGAAAGATCCAAACAACTGTGACACTTTATGCTTGGTTGTGTTTTTTAATGTAACAAGTATCAAAACCAGTGCTTATCTCTGATTTATCATCTAACCACAAGAATGGGAACTACCAGAACTCGACACAAGTCTGAGCATCTTTCTTGGGTCCCCCAGTTCTAACTTCTCAGTCAGTTCTTCCAGAAGAGCCTCAGAAAAGAGGAAATGTTGGATTTCCAGCATTTTCCTGTTCAGAGGGTGGATTTCCTATCTCAGAAATTGACAGACTGTGCCAGGTCTAAGTAACATATATCTGGTAGCACATTTTTCATCTTTGGATTGCAAGTTGGTAACTGTGAAGGCAGGACAGGGTGGATCTGAGCCCCCCAAGAAACACAAAATGGTTCTCTGTGTTGTACTGAACATCTTTAACACAAGAAAACTCCTGGTTTTTTTCTGTTAAAACTCTTTTCCTAGAAGAAATAATAAAAAGCCTGATCAAATCAATGTTAACTACTAAGTATTCTTATTCTTTCCATTCCTGGGTATCACAGTGCTTTCTAAGACACATCACTTGTATGCAACATCTGACTGCATCTTCTCAAAACGAGAGAGAATTTGCTGAGGATGGTAAAAGTGCTTGGTTTTTTAATGTTAGAAAGTACTCACTGCAAGCCTGTGATCATCACATGCTTTGTAGCTGGAGAATGGCTTTTGATTGACTGCTCTGTGCTGCTGCACTTAATTTCTTCCTATTATTTGCTTAGATATGTAAATAAATTTGAATTCACTTCATTGTGCATATGCATGTTTCTCTGGTGTGTACAACACACCTCCCCATGAGGCCTTTCTCCTTCCTGCAAATGAACCCTCCCCCCCAATCAAAGATGGATGGGGGTTGCTGGGCTGCTGAGCTGTGGGGAGCAGCGTGGGTGTACCCCTGAAAGGTGCTTCTGTTCCCACTCCCATTCAGTTTACCCAGCCAGTCCAGCTTTATCCTCTCTGAATCACCCTCCTTTTCAGCATCACCATAGTGACCGCATAACTTACACTCCGTAGGCAGATTTCAGAGAGCCAATGGATAGTGGCAGAAAAGTCTCCTGTAAACTGTCTGTTGACACTAACTGACATTTCCTGTACAGAAGATTTGTTGTTAAAAAAAAAATAAATCAACAGACCCTTATCGTGGTACTCTGGCCTGGAAGAGACAGGAAAAGAAATCTATTTTTATTTACGGTGCTTCTGCAAGGTCACCAAGTTCATGGAAAGTTACTGCATCTACTGAAACAACTTTTAACTGTGTTTTGGAAACATGTTATTATTAGGAAGGCACAAGCATCCCACAGAAGTACTCTGGTCACGACAGCACTGCAGAGGGCTCTGACAAGCAGTTTAAACACCCCAAACCCCCCCTCTGAGCAGAGGCAGAGATTTGTGATATGCTACAGAAATGCAGTTCTGAGTGGCTGCCCCACTTCTGTAAAATAAACAGCCTTTTTTTTTTTTTTTCTTTAGGATTAATCAGTTCTCTGGATGAAAACAAAAGAAACAAACAACATTAAAAAAAAAAAGAAAAAAGAAAAAATAAACCTGAATCCTTTGGCACACAGATCACATCAAAATATTATACTGGTGTCATGGTCAGAAACACATTTCAACCAAGTCCTCTGCTGATGTTTGTCCAAGGGAGGTGATGGATGAAATGCCACAAAGAACACATGATGCAAAAGTACACTTCAAAAACTTGTGCCATTAATCTCAGCAGTGAAGAAGGGAATGCCACAGAATTTCTATATTTAGAGCATTCACTGAACAGAATAACACATCCTCCTGTTGGCTTTTTATTCACATTTAAAACTGCCTCATGCTTTAGTGCCCAACAAAGCACCCAGTGTCTTGCAGACTGACAGCAGAAAATGTCTGTTAGTCTGTAATCTGCATAAGATGTCTGCAGAGCTATTCTAACCTGAAAAGTACTACCTGACAGCTATTAGAAATGTTTTCCAACACAGCAGCTCTCTCCTGAGCTGCAGGATACACCCCTTCAGCCTGCCTTAAAGCCTTACAAGAAGAATAACACTAATGAGAAGGAGGGATTAAATTCTTCTTTGTTTATTTTGGACAGAGGTATTTTTAATAGCCACTAATGACAGTCGTGTCAGAAAGTGTTAATGCAGTCACCCAAAAAAAACTCGTTTGGGTTCCTCTCCAAAAGCTTTTTAAGACAGATCTGTGGGTAGCCTGGCTTTCTGGCACAAAAGGCTTCAGCTCATATTTATACCAAGCAGAAAACAGGAGAAAAGGAGTGGTGAATTAGAGCAATCTTCTTTAGCAGAACAATATCCATGGTACTGCAGCTCTATTCATGTAATTGGGTGCATTTCATGCTGGAATTAACGTTCACAAACGGCAAAAACTTCCAAGTTTAATTTGCTATTTAGAGATTTGGATTTGAGCTGCAGTATCAAAAAGCCAGGCCGTTAAGCTTACAAATCCTAATAAACTTTGAAGTGGCAAAGTAACATTCCTTGTGCAGAAGGACGTGGGGAGAAGGAGAATAATCAAATGTGAGCATGAAACAAGGACCTCACACCTGCCTTCAGGCTGAATTTCATACAGGTGTGATTTACAACTCCATCCACTGTTAACAAACTACTTCTGTGCTCAACTACAACTAGTAACAGAGAGCAGTGCTAAGCTCTCTCCTCTATGTAACTACCCATATATGTAGTCAAGAAAGCAGGTAGACTTTTTTAATAACATTTTCTCACTGTAGATGCTCTTTCAGTGCACTAAAACCAGGCAATCAAGGTTTTGTCTTCAGCTACCTTTTTTTCTGCTTCTCTTACACAGTCTGAGCCTCCTCAGAGGGAAAAAGGAGTTAACAGCAAATTGAAGAGCTCATATTTAAAAGCCTCAGGCTCCAAAGCTTCTGCTCCCTCCTCCCCAGACAGACATTACCACTCTTCCAAAAAAAGCTAAGTCCCGTTTGCAGAGAAATCAGCGCGGGTTTCTAGGAGCTCCACCTCAGAGAAGAAAATAACCATGGAGGGGTGGTAAATGTAGCCTCCTGTAACTTCCATAAAACACCTTAGTCAGCATTTTCCCTCGCACTTTTCAGAATCACTCTTATTTGCCACGAGTATCAGAACACCTACATCTTTAACAAAATCCTTTCTGGAATGAGTTACCCCTTCAGTGAGCACTTATTTTAAAGCCAAGAAGCAAAAACTTTCAGGATTCCTGAAATGATGCTTGAAATACCATCGCTAATTTGCCCTAAAGAGGGTGCTTATGCTGAGTGTAGTCTGAACATTCCAGCCCCGAGCGGCTCATCCTTCTTCATCCCTTGTTCTCCCCCAAAGTCCTGCACCCCCCTTTCTGTACGGGAGAGATTCCTCCAGCAATGGCTTTAAACACGGGAGTTTTACACACGCACAGTTCAACATCAGCAGCCGAACCACTGGAGAACATGAGAAAGGCTCCAGGAATTCATTTCGCTTTAAGTATTAAATAAATAAATAAATAAAACAAAACAAGGGGAAACTTCTTGATCGCCTCCGTTTCCTTCCCAGCAAGGCGAAAGTCATGGGAACTTGATGCTGCGGGATGCTCGTCTCACCCAAACCCACTAATTTCTATAGGGGTTCAAAGCTCTGGGTACCCCATGCAAAGCCATCGCCTTTTCCCCACTTCTGCTTTAAAAAAATAAGGAAGAAAGGAAAAGAGAAAAGAAAATGAAAGAAAAAGAAAGAAAAAAGAAAGAAAATAAAAGGAAAGAAAAAGAAAGAAAAAGAGAAAGAAAAAAAGAAAGAAAAAGAAGAAAGAGAAAGAGAAAGAGAAAGAAAAATAGGAAAAAAAATAAAAAGAAATAAACAAGAAAAAAGGGAGGAAAAGTAAAAAAAAAAAAAAAAATAGGAAAAGAAGAAGAAAAAAAATAAAAGAGCCAAATATGATTGCTTGTTAAATCCCGTCCTTAAACCACAACAAAGCCGCCCCATCCACCGAACCCGTTTCAAGCCCGGACTTCTGTCTGCGTCTCAACTACCGGGAAAACTCCACTTGGGACGCAGCCCCCCCGGTTCCTCGGGCTCCCGCTCCAGCGCTCCGGTCCCCGGGAGCAGCCTCTCCGGAGGCAGACGCAGCCTGCGGACCTCCAACCCCGCTCCCTACCCCCGGCGGGACCCGCTCCTTACCCGCCCGTCACCGCCGCGCCGCCGCCATGGGGGGACCGCCCGCCCGCCGCCGGCACAGGCACAGGCACAGGCAGCGGCAGAGGCGGGAAGGCTCCGGCTGAGTGAGCCCCGCCCCGCCGCCGGCACCGCCGCCTCCCCGGGGGTGAGGAAGGGCGAGCTGCTGGAAGAGGAGGAGATTGGAGGTGAGCTGCCGCTGCTCTGTGGAGATGAGGATGGAATGGGACTCGGAGGAGCCCGCCGGTAGCCTCTGATGAGGATTTAAAGCGCTGCCACGTGGCAGGGGTGAGCCAAGGCTGGTTTTCCATGGGGTGAGAAGCCGCCGAGGCTGTTGTAGAAGTTCTTGTGCTGTCAAAGTCGTGGCAAAGCTGACAGGCTGCTCTGGAATCTGAAGGAGGCTCCATTGAGGTGGGATGAGCAGCAGCTCTGGAAAAAAAAAAGAGACAGCAAAGATTCCTGTCCATGGTGAAGGACACCGTATCCAATAACACCCTGAAGATCTCAGTAAAGCATCAGTTCTTTTTCTTCAAGGCAGGCCATTAAAATTGTTAAACCCTCCTAAAAACCAGCAGTGCTCTGTAAGGACCAAGATGCAATGTGGAAAGACCAAGTGCAGGCCAGGTCATACCCTCTGTTCATCGCCTGAAATCAAACACCTCCCAGCTCCAGGAGAGAACAGGTTACCTTCAAGCTTCAGAGATCCTCCAAAGATATCCAGCACAAAGCCTGGAAAATAACGTAGTTACCAAGAGGAAAATGCAGTCATATTATCAAGTAATAGGAATTCCTTCTTGTCCATCACACTGAGTGTCTCTAGAGTGCACCTACCAGAAGTGACAAGGTACCACATGGGAAGTCTGCTCCTAAAAAAAGGACAGAACATGTAGATAGAAGGAGCAGGATGATGAGGAAGAAGGAGAAATCACCTATAAAACATTCTGGAGTGTTCCCAGAGGCATGGAGCAGAACTTCCAGGGACAGCAGATGCTGGGATTACCCAGATGAAAAGTTGTCTCAGCAGCCATAGCTCAGAAATCTGAGAACTCCAGTTTCTTGGGCAACACCTCCTTGCAAAGCATCACCATCCATTTTAGGTCCACTGCTTTCCAGCGTTGTTGAACTTGTTTTTATAGAGAATAAGGAGAGGTGTCCTGTTTTAAATTGCTTTCATTTGTCCCACTTACCTCCTCTGAAAATTAAGCAATCCTACTTCTTGGCTGTATGCACAGGAATAGCTACTCAGGCTCCAGCTGTCTGTATTTGCAATAGAAGGGCCCAGTACAGTTTTCCCTACCAATAAAATATTCTGTAAATGTAATGGCATTACAAAAAGTGTACTGGAAAAAGTACTAGCCATTCTTGGTTTAAAAAAATAAAATAAAATCCATTTTTATTATTTTAAATAAAAAAAATTACCATAATTTAATCTGTAATTTGTAAGCCAGTGAATCATATTTACCTTTTTATCTCTTTAAATGTGTTTCTTTAGTCCTGGGTCCTCCAGGCTCAGATCTCGGAGCTGCAGCCCTGGCAAGTGCTGGGTTAGAAAGCTCCACCTGCCACCCTCAGCCCAGCATGGAACCCTTGAGGAGCCAGAACCTTATCTCAACATCTTCCCTCTGGAATCTCATTCCACTTGAGTCTTCTGCCTTCTCCCAGGACACACCCAGCCTCTTGGCAGAGGGAACCAGAGGATCAATACCTCCCATCCCACCAAATGAGTCAAAATTCAGGCATTTTCTACATACTCCAAAAGGAGTCCTGCAGATGCCTGTGTACTCCTGCACAACAACCAATAAATTTATTTACCTCTCAGCCTCTACATTAGTGCAAAGGGTATTAATTTATCTTATCTCCTTAGAAGGGGCAGCATTTGTCTAAAAATAAATCTTTTTTTTTTCCTTTACTGAGACAAATATATGTATTTTCCAGACAAGACTGTCTTCCAGCAAATGCTATCATTTTATTTTCCTCCAAAATAATTCAGTCCAATATAAACTCAAGCATCAGAGGGAAAAAAAACCCAATCTGATACTGAGATTTAAAGTCCTTAATATAGTTTGACTTTAATGAATACTATATGCAGAACATTAGAACTATTAAAATTATTTCCACTATAAATGCAGTTTGAGGAGTATTTCAGAAAGATACAGTATTGTATATTGCTACAGGCAGCTGTTAAATTCATTCAGCATTTTACAATAGTAACAAAGTCAGTTTATATTGCTAACTCTATGTTGATCTTGACATGATTTGCAGTCTATTACCCTCTCATAGAATGTTTATCCTTTATCACTATTTTGTCAAAAGTCAAACCTGTCTGTTCATATCTCATTAGAACAATATTCTTAATTGGATACAGAAGAGCACTCATTTCTCCTTATTTAACTCTTTCCTCTACTACTTTGCCTTTTATTTTAGCAAGAAATTTCTGCAGAAGTCCATCTTAAGTGAGAATCCAAAATGCAGAAGAGTCAAATTATTTTCTGGTTTTCATTTAGTGGTATTACTATTAAAAAACCTTGCAAAATTAGTACATTCATTATTTAAGTACTGTATATTTACTACATATAAATTGGTTATAGAAATTTAGCACACTCATGTCCTTTCAGTGAGAGCTTCAGTGCTTGTTGGCTTCACTCTTAACCTCATAGGCTAGATGGAGAAGAGAAACTTGTTCTTCTCTGCCTGCCTGGATAGAAACCAGTCTTTCCAGATGTCAAAGGAAATGTTTAATAAATGTATTCCCCCTCCCCAAGGTGAATATTGGCCACATCCAACACTGCACATGCAGTAATTTGAACACCACCAAGTAGAAGGCACAAAAAGGGTGCAGCACCATTTGCAGCACCACAGCTGCTCTTGTGCCAAAGGCTGCAGTTAAACTGCTCTGAAGTTCTCTGGTCAGGCTCTTCTAAGCTCTTAGCTTCATTAAAATAATCTTTCTTGAATTAAAGCATTTCATATTTACTAATCAAGCACAAATTGAAGCCTGAGTCTGAGAGGAAGAAAACCAGAAGCTTTAGGAGAAGGGTGGACAAGAATGAACTCTTTTTATAGTAGGAATGGAATGTGTGTAGAGATTTAAGGTCCCATTTCAGAAGCAAGAAACTTTATACAGAGAAGCAGCCACGTGCCACCACAGACCAGCTTCCAAGTCAATTCCTGAAAAAATCTCTAGTGCATAAAGTGCCTGGAAATTACCTGAACTCTTTAGTTCTGGGGGTTTAACCCTTCTCAGGACCGAGCTGCCTACAGGAGACCATACATATTTTGATATTTTGACAGCAGGCCTGGATTTCAAAGGTTAGTTCATCAGTTAAAACCTCATCAGTTGATAAAGATCAGGGTGGATCAGAATTCAAATCAGTACTGATAAAATATGATTTCTACTGGTATTTTTGCCATTTCACATATAAAAACCTTAAAAGTTAAATCCTCCCAGGGCTGTTAGCCCGATAGCTCACCCTGCACCCTAAGCCCAAGGAGAATCATATGCTTCTTGTTTTGCAGCTCAGCCACGGTATTTGCACACTCAAAGCTCCTGGAAGAAGTGGAGCGATTCTGAATGGGCATTGACGAGTCTAAAGCTGCCTCCGCACAGAGCAGGGGCAGACAAAGAGAAGTGCCCCCAGGCGAGTTTCCACGCGGTGCATTTCATAGCCCCAGCTCAGCACTTGGTTGACAAAAGGTCCTCAAAAGCTTTTTCTCTGCGCCCGGCTGTAACCAAGCTCGCGGTCTGGCAGACACAATTCCAGCTAAAGCAAGTTTCCAGCTCTCAGATGACAAGAAACAGTCCTGAATTAGGGCAAACACGGCATCTGCTAAACAAACATGGTTTTCATTCGCTGCTGAGTAATGCTGCTAGGAACAGAAGCAGCAAATGCAGGATGAAACGGAACATGCATTCCTAATAGAGCAGCATATTCCTCTGCGGGAGGAAGGAATCAGACCTCTGGTACCAATTACCATGTTTTTTTACTGCACTAGGCTTTCTTTTTATTACGACCCTGCTGTTGCTAAGATAGTGCTCAAATTACCTTACATATATTCTGCATTAAACAACAGCTTTGGAGAACCACCTGGCCCTATAAACTGGGCAAAGTTTGATATATCAGTTGATTTATATATATTAAAAAATAAAAAGCACATTGCTCCACCAAGACACTGACTTCTATAGTCTCATGATAGACAATATGTGGATAAAAACTTTAATCTCCTTTCCTGTTTGCAATGGATGCTTTAGATGTCTGAGGAAATCTGTTCTTTGGAGTTGTGGTGAACTCTTGAAGGGTGACAGGCCCCTGCTGTGCCCAAACTCAGGATCAAGGAGCTATGCTGGGCCAAAGACCTCTCCCAACCTAAAATTCAACTGGCACAGCAGTGAGGGAAGGTAAAATAGAAAATAAAAATTAGAAATTAAATGCTTTGGTAAAAATAGAACATACCAATGCATCTCAAAGATGGGAAAGTATTTCAGTTTTGACACTGATGCTGCTTGAAGAGGTTACTGATCACATCTTGTGAGGATTCCTGCACCACTGCTAGTGGAAGTGATGAGCTGTGAACAGTGAATCTGAAGGAATTAAAATATTACAAACACTACCATTTTTAAACTGGCACTTCAGATGGGCAGCATTTGAATCACAGATGTATAGTTCCATACAAAACAATTTAAATCAAGCATGTTATTTAAACAGCTTATGATGATGGCAGCCTAATCCTCCTCTAGAATTTAATCTTTCAGGCAAGGAAACCTCTGACCTGCAAGAGCTTAAGGCCTTTAAAAATGCCAGCATATTGGGTGTTCCCTGGGTACTTAATAACTAGGATCCCGTTATTAAAGCCATTAATGGGAAATATTTATCAGAATTAAGACACTTGAGAGATTATTCATACTCTAAAAACTTGTTAGTGAACTCTCCCTTAAGAAAAAAATGGTCTAATATTAAGATTTTTCTTTAACTCCTGTTTTACACTGAATCATTCTAAAATGTTTCCTACTTCACACCATATTGTCATTAGTTTCCTGATGACTCAAGTAGGAAGTTGAGCATTCACACTGTAAAGTTCTGAGCATTAATTCCAGTCTTAGTTCCATTTCTTTGCTCACATTTTCCACATTCTGTAATAATCTCCAGAGAGGATTTCATATAGACAAAGCAGCTCAAATTCCCATTTCCAGCAGGCTTTGTCTCAAAGATGAATTCTGCACTGCAGTATTGAAGACAGCTTTCTGCTTTTTTACCAGCACAACAGTTCAGTAAAAATTTACATCTTTAAGAGCACTTAAGATAGGAACTGATTCAGAACCACTTGGTTAGTGGATCAGCACAAACTAGTGAGGCATTGCCACTTATTCCAGTGTGATCCCACTAAATTCAATGTCATACACTATGCCCCTTCAGAGAATGCTTCCAACAGTATCCAAAATACTGTTTCGTTTTCCAAGCTTGTTTTTGTGTATTGATAGTTTAGGATTGTCTGAAACTTACTTGCAAACGTTTCCTTGCAAACTGAAGGCAGCTTAAGGGATCAAAACTGTCTCTTCCTGAGGCTGTTTACTGTTTTGTTTACACCAAATACATTTCCAAATAGATACTGCAAGGCAAAAATGGTGACATACTAATGTACACTCTACCTAAATACCTACACCTTGTGCTCATTCCAGTTTTAATAGTTTTATTCTGTTGTAGAAACAGTTTGAGGCAATACATTTTTTATGCACATTTTTAAAACAATCTTCAAAGCATCTTTTTACTTGGGTGTATCAAAAAAATGCCAGAAGCAAAGTTTTTTTCTGAATGCAGTTACCTGTGAGAAGCGGCATCAGTAACAAGTTCATCAGTTTGAGAGGATTAAAACAAGGGGAGTGAATCAGCACCTGCATGGCAAGATTAAAGTCCTCAGAAAAAGAAGCTTCAAAAGAACTGGAAGGAAGCAATTAGCTTCCAATCCTGGCTGAAAACACTGAAAAGTAGAAAGTAAACACTCCCCACCACTCTTCAGTGCTACCATGTAGCTTTTAGTGCAACGTGAACCTACTAGAAACCATGCAGGCTCTCTCCATCTCCTCTCCCACCCCTCCAGTTTCACCACATCCATTTTGGGATGGAAATGAACACCTATCAGAACAGTTGAGCACTTGTGATCAGTGCAGGTTGATGGATGTTGGTCTCTGAGAAGACAGGAAGGTGAGAAATACCAAGGTGACCTTGGTGTCCTTTGCAAGCTGCAGCATCAGGTACAGAACAGCCTGGAGTAAGAGTAACCAGCCTGGTGTAATTACTTATGCTCACATCACCAGGAATAGCTGTTCACTTATCACCAGGATCCCAACCTATGCAGCCTGGGGATAACTAGAATGAAGGAAAAAGCCAAACTGGTTTTGGGTAGTTGATTTTATTATTACATACTAATAATACATATGGACACAGCTGATAACCAGAGTAAACCCTCATGAGACCAGTGCCAGAATGCAAATGATGGAACAGATCAAAGTGTGGAGCAGCACAGCATCTGATTAAATAAAAAAATCTCTCAGTGCTGTGGAAACTCATGGTATTAAGGAAAAAAAATACCTTAGGAGAAGCCTGAAGTTCACAAAGTTCCCAAAACACAGGAACAGCCATGTGCATCCCCCTCAGTGAATCCATCAGGACTGAATCCCATGAAGAATTTTGCAAATTGAGTGTTTAAATCACCTTCATATTTCATATACTTCTGTAAGAGAGCATGGTAAACTGATCTATTCTACACACACATTGCTTCACTCTTTGGGGGCATATTACAGTCACAATTTCCTATAGCTTTAAACAGCTATTTCAACCATATATACACACACATCTGTAAACAAAATGCCTAAGTAAGGGCTTCAAGCAATTTCATAGAATTATCCCAGTTCAGCTATTTGTGCTCTTTACTTCAAAATCCAAAGTGCCAAATACAAGCAGCAAGTTTTCACTATTGCAGTCTAAAATAAAACAATTATCCCATTTCCTTGTGTGAATTTCTAGAAATCATTTAGAGCCACAGTTCCAATTAACTCCAAAGGAACAGGAATAATACATTTACACTAACTGCACAGCTTGCAAGGCCAAAAAAAAAAAAAAGTCTCAAAACTTGTTTTTAAACACTTATAAACAAGGAATGTTGAAAATTTAACATACAACTTGAAAATAGACAACTACTGCACTCACCCAGATTTGTCAATGAATAACCATACTTGAAAATATACAAAATCTGAAGTTATTACATGAAATTAAAACCTGGTTTTAGAAAGTGCACAGTAAAAACTGAAGGTAATCACTATATAAATTATCCAGAGTGGGTTATTTCCTGGTTTAGAGCTGACATTTAAGATCTGGTTTACCTGTTACAAGTTCTAAAGATTTTAAAGCCATTTACAGAACCAAATCAGTTCATTAGACCCAATACCACCCTCTGCTCCCTGGAACAAGCAGGAGCTGGATCAGGAGCTGGATCCTGTGCAGCAGCACCAGCTCCCACAGACAGTTGATTAGTTCCAAGCTATCGATTTTTGTTCTTCTTAGAATTTCCCTGCAACAAGAAACAAGGGAACAGACATGTAAGAAACTCTGGACAGATAACATATAAAACCTGGCATTTGATAATTTATGCCTACAGCAGTCAAGCTGAAAATAAACAGTCCACAGGCTTTTAATAATGGAAGCTCATAACTTCTTGCTCCAAAAATCCCTTTCTTTACAGGCAGAGAGGGAAGTATCAGATATTTCAAATAACCACAACAGGATCTTATTTCAAGCCAAGCCTGTGGAAAAAAGCCATTTATGTCCCAAGACACTCACTTGCATTAATACCCCATATATTGTAAGGGCAGTGAAGGCAACTTGAACCATAATTCACCCTTAAGTGATGTTTTCAATATAAACCTTATTGTTGTCTCAAATTAAAATCAACTCTTTAAGAAAAAAAAAATGTTGTCTACACAGAATATTCCCAGTTTAGAAGAAAATTTGTTCTACAGCTAACCAACTCACACTGGACTTGCAGCAACTCCACAAAGCACATGTGCAGCTTAAAATACTCTTTTGGGTAATAGCTACTTGCTGGCAGTTCTCTCTCTTCCTATTTCCTAAAGACAACATTTATTTTTAATCCAAGTAATGACTCTCTCCCAGTGATAATGGCTTTTACAGCATCATTTTGATACCAACTGAATCACCATGGACATTTGGGAACACTTGAAAATCCATGTGTACTGTTGTGATATCCTGAACTACCTTTACACAGCACCACTTCAAGTCTTAAGAAGTAAGACAAGTGAAGAATTCCAGAAAACATCTTATAAAACCATGAAGTGTTATGGTCAGTATGCAGCCAAGAGCTTCCTTCTGAAAACACAACAACTCCTACAGCAAAAAGTAGTTTTAAAGATGTTTTAAAGTTGTTTAACCCTTCAGTGAAACCTGCTTCCATGAATTACAGAAAAAATCAGAATGGTAGGGGTTGGAAGGGATCTCTGGAGATCATCTAGTCCAACCCCTGCTAAAGCAGGTTGCACAGGATCCCACCCAGGTGGGTTTTGAAAGGCTTCAGAGACAGACATCACAACCTCTCTGGGCAGCCTGTTCCAGGCTATCCTACCAGGCCTCTAACTGCAGAGAGATCAGCCTTGAGGTGGTTGGTCTTCTGGCTCTCATCTTGGAAGGCAGTTAAGGAACATTTATCAATATCCTGGTTGACCTGGCTTATTCCCCACTTGGATGTGATGCTGCCTTGGACATGCCTCCCAAAGAACTACAGCTTGTGGTTTGTTCAATGGCAGTAGTGCAGTGAAGCCAAATGCAACCCAGATGACAACTTACTTTACTAGTCATCTTTAGTGTGTCAATTTCTTCCCTTTGTTTAGTTAGGGTTTCATTCATACTGCAAAGGTGGTCACTCATCATGCTTAACTGATCCTCATAACTTCTCTTTGTTGTCATCAATTCATCCTAAGGGAAGAAAATAATCAAATGATCAATATTAGTGACAACTGGCAAAGGAGGTGACTATCTCCACTTAGTAAGCTACACTTTAGAAGCTGAATGTGGCAAGTTAAGCCAAACTATTAAAAATAATCAACCAAAACAAAGAAAAAAACAACAAAACACCAAACAATCACTTCATGAATTAAGTTTATTTTTTTACCTGAAGTCTCATGTATGGTTTGTCTTATTTTCCCCCCACTTTATAGCTTAAAACAGGTAAGTTTTCCAACGTTGCTTCCAGACAAGAAACAAGTTTGAAGGGTTAGAGCACAGGCTCTACATGAACACACACAGAATAAAAACCTGAAAGAATCATCAAACCACATGCAGCTGCAAATCTCTCTAGGATTAGAGACTCACAGTGGGATAGTGAGACTAGAATGTGGCACTGAAGGGACACAGGCACTTCAGGAAGGATAAGATAGGGAAGGGAGAGGTCAACAAGTGACAAGAAGGGTGATATGGCAGGCATCTGCTTCAAGCAGATCAAAATCTCTCAACCCCAGACCCTGATCCTCAGGAGGGATTAACTATTCTGACTTCTCTTGGAAGGGCAGGAAGGTGAAACACCAGCAATTCAGGAGTTCTCTTGAGCGTGGGCAAGAAATCCTTGATACCAGTGATCAACAGGCCCAAGAGATGCTCTCTGCTGAACCTGGTACTCAAAAATAACAACAAGCTGGCCAGGGATGTAGTCAGTTATAACCTTAGCTGCAGCAACCATGAGTTAGTGGGCTTGAAGATCCTGAGGGAAGCAAGATGAATAGTAGAATTACAGCAACCCTAGATTTAAGAAGAGATTGTGGCTTTTTCAGGGTCTGCTTGGCAAGATCCCAGGCAAAACTGCTCTGGAAATTAAAGGGGCCCAGGAAAGTTGAATTATCAAGGATAAAGAACAGTCCAATGCTTTGGAAGTGAAGCAGCTGGGGCAGGAGGCCAGCATGGCTACAAACTCCTGATTCAACAGCTTGATTTGGACTCTTCTCTGACCAAAGGAGGGGTCCAGGTGACCTTCAGAGGACCCTTCCAACCTCAACAATTCTACAATAGCATAAAAACTACTAAATATACAAACTGCACCTGCTAGCTTTTGTAGCAGGAGATGAACACATGATGCTGAGTTGGATATTGGTTGGGGAATTTGGTAAAGGAACAAAGCAAAAGAGCACTTAATGAGCAATTCTTTTAAGTGTATGTCATTGTATTTTCTGCCTACATGGAGCATTCTAGGTGCTCAACCTCTCAGGTGAGCAATACAGATGTGAAATAAATATAAAGGAAACATTTATGAATTGAATATTTAGATATACTTTCATATTGATGCCTCTCTCATCTGTATGGAGGGGGAGGACAAAGGGACAGGACAACCACAAGACATCTGGTAACAGAGGCTCCTTGAAGATTGCCCCCAACTTATTTTTGCTTGATATTAAGCTATCCATCCCAAAAAAACACACCCTGGAATTTCTAAAACCTTCAGTCACAGGTCTAGAAAGGGCTAAGAATTTGATGTATCACCTGAAATCAGTCACACAACCACACAGAGATTTTCATGTGGTTTTGGTTTTGTCTTTTGATATTAGACACACCGATTTTCCTAAAAAGCCTTGACATCAAATGTGCTAAAACTCACCCTTCACTATTACAAGCAGTTCAACTTTACACCTGGGATCTGATGGGTATTTTTTCTCTACATACTCTTAAGTTTTTCTATCATGTATCTAACTAACTGGGTAAAGACATGACCATGCTCAATGGTTGCAATCTTTCTCCTCCAACTTGCCCTTAAACATGATGACAAAATACACCTCTTGCATTATAGAACATTTTACTTGCCTGTAATCTACTGATGTTTTGACTGGCTAGTTTCAACTCTTCTGTGAGTGATTCCTTGGACTTCTCTGCTAAAGACAGTCTTTTGGCCAGGGCTCTGCACTGTCAATCACAACAGGGTGGGGAGGGTAGAAGGGAGGAGAGTTAGTTCCAGAGTACTGCCTTCTGTCATCTTTAACTGAGTGCTTTAGATGTCTCCACCCTTCTGTACTCTTTAGATTTCAATCAATTCAGTCAGAGCTTGTGCAGATATTTAAATGCAAAGGTAATGTAGTGGTTAATATTAGATTTGTTTCATTTTGCAGAATTACCATATTGACAATCTTCTAAATAACTTTTTTTCACATAATTACTAGGAAATATTTCATAAGTAAAAAGCAACACAAAGAACTTGCTTCACACACTTTCTAAATACCAGAGGAAGATGGTTCCTCCATGCTATGTTGTTTAGCATTAAAAAAATACTGCTCTGTGACCCTCAAGCTTTGGTATATTCCACATCAGTTAATTACACAGATTGAAATGGCCACTACTTGCAAGAAAAATTACTTCATGAAATGAAGATAGGAAACCAGAAATACAATCAATCACTTGGTTCATTCTTGAAGTTAAGCCTGACTTATGCCTACAAACCAATTTCTCAGTAGAGAGCTGTTTTCATCACTTCATGATACACTCAGATATTCCTGAATGACATCAGCACTTGACAATGAAGTCAAAACTAGCTTGGTAACTAAAGCCAGCTGCTTCAGCTTATATGAACAAACCTACACATCACATACATTATACTTCTTAATATACCCAAGACAAGGCTACCAATGGATTTATTTTTTTAAAAGTCTTTCTACAGGATCCATTTTTATGCATAATAGACCACAGCCAAAAAACTATTCCTGGAACAGATTTTTAGGAGCCATTATGTTCCATATATTTCAACTCACTGTTGTAAAACTAGACCACGGAAAGTTCAAAAATGGATTTACTGGTTTGAGTTTAAGCACTGCCTGCTTGCTCACCTCAGCATGGAAGTGCACTGATTTGCTGTCAGCAAGCTGCAGATGAGATGTCAGCTCTGCTATCCTTGCCATATAGTGGTTCTTTATCAGGTCTTCACGAGACTCAGCATCTGGAGCCTGGCAAAGCAAAAATAATAAGCAGATAAGATATTTATGCTCAGTAGAATGAGTATTTGCATCATAACACTGCCTATGCTGAATTTTCTTTCCTCCTGAGGCCTAGGTGCTCTACACAAAAGCATTACATTCCCCCAGCACCAGATGAATTCCAGCAGGTCACTCTGCACTTTGTCACTCAGGTGGTTGCCTCTTAATGCCTTAAAGGACAAAGGGTTGACTGAGAATGTAAGAAGTTAGTTTGATTTAACATACCAGGTTTCTGTGGACTGCTTTCACCTACATAAAAAAAACTTTCTGGCTTTTCCCAACAGGGAAAAATTCCTTCACATAATTAGATTGCAGAAGCTCAGAGAGAGAACTATTTCTAAGTTTGCATGTTCCAGAACTTTCTTTAGACTTTTGAACTTAAACACAGAACACCCCCAAAACTCACTAGTTTAAGTGACAGAGTAACCCACTAGAAGCAGCTTTTGCATGAATTGTCATTACCCTCAAGTTCTGCACTATGCAGAAGCTTCTAAGAACTTATATCGGTTACTACCTGTCTCCCAACCCCTTTAAAGGAGTAAATTAAAATGTACATCAGTTCCCTGTAGTATATGAAGAGGGTGAGCACTGAATTTACTCTGCTGAGCCCCTTCTGGGGCAAGCATTAGGCTGTAGCAGTGCTAAACACTTACCCTGACAGCTGAAGTTGCTCTCAGGGTGAGGTGTAGTTTGAGACAACCTGCACTTCAGGGTTAAACACCAGGCACTACCCTCAGGAATTGTTTTGCTGCTTGAGACCTTCCTCAAGAGTTAAGAGCTGAGGCTTGGAATGCAATTGGGGTTACTGCAGTACAGACAGACCAATTCTTTCCTCAAATTAGAGAGAGCAAAACTGGAGCACAGCTCACACTGCTCCAAAATGCTCACAGGAATAAGAGACAACAGCTCACTAGACAGGAGAAGAAAAAATTAAGAAATCCATGGATTTCAGAACCATGACCACAAGCAAACAGACTACATGGGTGACTTGGGCCACTGCACTACAGTATTCTTTGTGATAAGTTTCACACTCTGAATTGCAGTATTTACCAGATGGACTTTGATATTATTTAAAACATATTACCTTTTCATGATCAGTAGTTACAGTCAGCATTCCAATCTAGAAGGAAGAAGAGACACTTAAATGAGAACTGCAAAAAAATAGACATCATACTGCAAGTCATTTCAGCTGCAGCCACAGAAAGATTTCAAATTCAAGACAAAAATGTTCCATCAATTAAAACTAAAATAGAATTTAAGTTCTTCCACCTGTAACAAAGAAGGGTAATAACACATATTAATACCCTGAACAGAATTAAAGCTGACACCAACTCTCCAAATATGTCCTTTGCCTTATGTAGACTAGGAAAATAAAAGGCAATAAAAGCAACAAGATGCAGTTAGTTTGTATAATTATGCAACTGCTGGACTACATGGAATTAATTCATAGGTATGTTAACACATTGAAACACTACTTTTCATGTTTAAGAACAAGGAAATGCAACTTGGATTTCTTGAGTACCTTCTGAATTCCTTTCTTTCCACTCCAGCTAGTAAAGTGCAGTGTGAAGCACTGACAGAAAGCAAGCAGAGGGCTGTATGCCAATAACTAGTGCCATGGAACAGCACCTTCATATGGGATCAGAGGGGGTTTTCCTGATCTCAACAGGATTAGAGATTCAGGTTTATGGGAAATATGTTGACTTGTGAGTTACATTTTGTGGCTAAAAAAAGCCATTCTCCTCAAACACCCAACTGATCAAGTACAGGATCAAAACCTTAAGATGTTGGTTTACTTCAAAAATGGGGATTTCAGAACAATCCACTGGTCATTTTTATCTTGAAGCAGGAAAGTAGGGAGAAGAAAAAAAAAAATTCTATGGAGTACTGAGCAGATTGATTATTTCTTACATGACATCCCTGGTAATACCACTTCAGAAGTGAACATTCAGAGGACAGGCCCCTTTACAATACTAGTAACAAGAGAGCCATCAACACAAGATTACAGAAAAATCAGCCCTCAGAACACTGAAAGCTTCAATAGCTTCAAGTTAAAATTAATCTATAGTAAACTGACCTGTATTAAGTCTTATAGCCCACTGAAAAATAACTAACTACCTACTTGTGTTTGCTTTAACACAGCAAGAGACTATAAAAGTATTGGAAACTCAGAGCTGACCTGAGATACATGCTACTTGCAAAGCTTCCTAACTGCAGAGTCAGCAAAACCTAGAAGTTCTTTTCCCTTCAGTATCTCCATGATGCTAAATCATGGATACAGGGAACAAAGCCTCAAAATCCAAAAAGCTCCCAACTCTGCAGAAAACATTAGCAAGCAGCTTTGCAAATACAAGGGGCCCAAGTGTGAATGCATCTCCACAAACAAAAGCTTTCATTATTAGTGTTTCACTGATCAAACAGCACTACTAAGAAAGTGGGTTTTTCCCTCTAGTGAAGGAAAAAAGTCACTTACCAGACTAGTACTCTTAATAGGCTCCCTCAGACTGTTTTCTGTGGTTTCCTTTTGTTCAGCTACATTTGGCAAAACAGAAGGCTCTCCAAGAGTTTCAGTTAAATGTCCACTAAGGGAGTTCTTCAGTTTTTGGTTTTCTTTCTCCAGTTTTATTTTAGCTAACTGGGCCTCCAACATCCAGTGTTCTTTTTCTTGTTCAAGTTTTGCAATTTTCTCCAAGCTCTGCTGGACCTATAGAAGGGAAAAATGTATGGTCCAGGTTATTGAACACAAAGGGAGAAAACCAAAACAACCCACATACAGGCAATATTTAAAGACAGTATTATTTTAAACCATTACATAAGTCACCTAATGAATAATGCAGCAAGAGAACTACTGATTCCAGCTGTAAGTTTAACTGTGGTCATGTGTCAAAAATGACCATGTTATTTAATTAACCTGAAACATGTCTTACAAAGTTCTAGCTCATAGAGCTGGCAACATCATATTAGGTGAAAAATCCAAGCAGGGAAGAAGTTTACAAACACCTGAAAGAAGCACATCTGGCACTACCACAATCCTGCTCTATGCTAGAAAGACAAAACAGTCTCCCTCCTCCCAGCTGCCCCACCTCAGACAGAACCACCCACTTGTCCTGAAAGAAATCAGCTCTGGCATTATCCTATAACTACATAGATATTCTGTGGGTGCAGCAGAACAAGTCTTGGATAACTCAGACTGACAAGGGTAAATTTTACTTTCAAAACTCTGCAAGTAAGTGTCTAATTTTAAGCTTCACTCTATGAATAGAAATGGCCACACAAACATGAAGACTCTGTGATCCTAACTTAATCAAAGTCTGTCATACACATTTGTATCATGTACAGCAGCACACAGAATCACATACCTGTTGTGCAAGACCTTCTCTGCTTTCTGTGGAGCTCAGGAGAACCCTGCGATTGGCTAAAGCCTCTTCATAAGGCACTGAATCTGCACAAGGCTGCAAGAGGACAAAGAAACCTCAAAAATCCTTCATAGTAGGTCAGAATATGCATTTGACAAAACATCTTCCAAGTTTTTATCAGCTTAGTAACAGTCAGATTTAATAACAATCACTTATCATCACTTAAGTGTTATTTTTACACCACCACCCCCCTTTGATCTCCACTGTCTGTCAGTGGATGCAAGCTAAGAATGAGTATGATGTCATTCACTCCATATTCCTGGGGAATATTGGTGGAAATGTAAATAATCAACTACCCTCTTCTCCTTGGAGTCCTGGCACAGAAATAATGAGTGGAAATGAGTAACAGAATTGGCACATACAGTGGTTGTGAGAGAAGCCATGCTCTCTAATTTTTTTCAATAGCTTTCTTGCTCTAAGGCTTCAATTTCCTGAGCCAAGGATTCTCATTCAGAGAATCCCATCCATTCCAAAACACTGAAACCCCTTCCTTTGTATTCTCTTTGGCATAACCAGCTATTAAGAGAATTGTGCTTTCTCTGGGCAAGCAAGGCAGCTGAACAAACCTTCTTCAAAGACTTCATGTAAGCAACTGCCTTTTTCTTGTACTGCAGCATACACTCAGCTGAAGGGGGGCTGATGAACTCTGTTCCTCCTTTGGGGCCATAGCTCAGTGAAGCTGTGAAGTGATCCAAGTTGTTGCTAAAGAATGAAGCAATCTAGACACATCAAAAGGCACTTTTAGAATGAAGTTGAGCAGAAAGGTTAATCAGAGCAAGACTTTTCCAAGAGAAAGAGGAGTATTTAGTGAGACTGGTCTTCAAACAAGCTACAGGCTCTTCCACATGAGTTCAACATCAGTGTTTGAAACCTCACTGCAAAGCATCCTCTTCACAGTGCCTACTTTTATCACCCTGTCCTGTTTACAGCTGAGAGAGTTAATTTTCTTCCTAAAGTGCTCTGCTTTGGATGTAGTGTGAGCATAGTTGCTAACACACTGATGGTTTAGTTACTGCTACGTAGCATTTATCCTACATTAAGGATTTTTCCCTTTCCCATTCTTTACCAGCAAGGAAGTGCATGAGAAGCTGGGAGGGAGCACAGACAGGACTGCTGAGCCAAACTGGCCAAAGGGATATTCCATACCATGGGATAACCAACTCCATAAACTGAGATGAGTAGGCTGGGAGGGGCAGAAAGCTGCTCAGGCATAATTCTGCAGGTGGTGAGCAGCTGCACTGTGCACCTCGTCTTTTCTTGGGTTTTATCTTTTTCTGTTATATTCCTTTTTATTTCTATTAAATTGTTATTATT
>JANHGL010002895.1:7600-19516 GCA_024611195.1 Ceyx melanurus
ATAAAATTACTACTACTACTACTACTACTACTACTACTACTACTACTACTACTACTACTACTACTATTGTCAGGACTATAGGAAACTGCTGAAAACATCCTGTACCATTTACACGTAATTTTTCAGTTGCATTTGCTACCCCAGGCGGACTCAGTGTAAAATCTGTGCTTTTTTTTTTTTTTTGGCTGCAATCTGAATGGATTTGTAGGAGAAATCAGAAATACCTACTGGCTGTGAGAGAACTCTCTCTTCAAGGCTCTCTTCGGTAGGTTGCACTGTTTCCAGCCAACAAATGGTGGAGCTGTTGCTTTGAGAAATGGGAACGATGGTTTCACCTCTCCCAAGCAGATGCAGAAGGAGGAGCTGGCAAAGCCCATGCCTTTTTAAACTGGAGGACTGCTGAAGGAACAGCTCTGTCTCTGGATTTTCCAATGCACTCAGTTTCCGTAGTGTTTTCAGATCACTCAATAGAACTTTACAAAGCTATGTCAGAAAAGGAAGTGTAAAATTTGGAGAAAAAGCTTTTATAAGACTATTGCAGCATTCAAAATAGAATTTTCTTTAGATTTCCTATAATGGCTGTTCTACAAATCTTTATTTGAATACTTTTCAGATATCTGAAATATCTGAAAAGATATGTTTTGGGTTTTTTTTTATTTCAAACAAGGCTAATGACAGGGTTAAGAGTAAAAAAAATGATCCCACACAGACACCATTTTGGAACACAGGGAATAAAATATGTGACTTCTAGAGTTATTTATTTTTTCTACATCTTTAACCATAATGATGCTCATATACATATATATTTATTTTTTTTTTGGTGAGAAATATGTGTGTGAGCAAGTTTACATATTTATCCAGCTACATCTGCACAGAGTAAGGAAAAAAAACCCCAGATCAGTCTTTGTCCCCTGTCATTTCAATACATAAACAAAAGCACAAACCTGTGTTACACTGGCAATGCCACAGACTAAGTACTAGCTAGTTCCACCCCAGCTACTGTACTACTGCTATCACAGATTTTGGGCCAAAAAATCTGAGTTTATTCTTAATTTGCCTGTAATTTATTCTTGGGATATGCATATAATAGGTGTTAAGACACTTAACTAGTATATCCTGACCTTTTCATTGCATAACAGGCTTGATAATTTCACTGTAGATTGTTCCATGCAGCAAAACCCCAAAACAAAATAGAAACCCCCCCCACTCTCAAATCCAGCCTTCCAAATTGCAAGGAAACTCACACCTAACTCAAATAAATCAACACAAAGTATTTTAGTGCAGTTTGTTTGGAGCAGCTGTATGGAAGCTGGCCAGAGCCAGGAAAGATTTCCCTCCCTCTTTCTCCCTTTGCCATTGTGTTTTATTTCAGATGAGAGCGACTGTCATCAAATATCAGTGATAAAATGCCTCAATTAGATTTCTCATATTTTATAAAAAAATGACTGAAATGTAATTCAACTTTATAACTCTAAGTTGCTGAGTTGGAAGTGGTTTTGGGATTGTCATTAGAGTTAGTGGCTTGGAAGGAGGCATTTAGATCCATTCCATCAGTTTCCATCTCTGCTAATTTCAGAGAAAACCAGCCTAAATATCTGTCTAGAAAGATTTTTTTCCCCCTGTGGTGCTGTGATTTAAATGAGATGATTATGAAGTTTTCAATGGAGCTAAGTGTAATTTATATTAAACCGAAGTATATCTTATTATTTCTGAGGCTGCACTTGAGCCTTTGGCTTTCAGTCTGATGAATTATTTTAACAGTATTCTGCATATTAACTCACTTCTTACAGCGGATGCAAATGATTGAGAAATGGGAAATGGCTCTGCTTAACTTACTTTGATGCTGCAACAGTACAAAGCAGGGTAAGCAGATGTGAAAACTGCACAACCTTTGCCAGACTCTGCAAATATCTTCTTGTTTTTCTCACGTAGGGTTTCTCAGATTGAACTGCTGATGGCTGGTGGTCAAGACCAAGCCATTTATCAACTATTAGGTTACACTGAAGCTTGAGAGCTACCTCAAATTGCTCAGTTCTCCTGAAGAGCAGAAAAAAATTCCTTTTAATTTTCTCTTAATCTTTCATTTGGATGCTGATTTCAGGGTAATCTTCCTGTTATGTTGCTTTTGCAAACCCCATTTGTATCTGTTCTGCCATAATCTGAGCTAACTAGTTTGAAGCTGGCTTAGGTTTCTTTCCACCACAGGGCACTCCCTGGCTGTCACATTCATGCTAACTGCAATATATATGTACTGATAGCTATAGACAAGCTGGCACCATGCTACTTTTATGAGTACCAGCTATACCCACTGCTAGTTAAACCAGACAAAATTTCATTTCCATTTGCCTACACAAAGATTCATTTGTGCTCTCCTTTCACAGTTCCTCTGGGAACGTGCTGTTGGATCTCTTCATCTGCCCTTAAAATTTCTCTTTATTTGCTTTTACAGACACTTAACTTTCTTCCCCCTGTAACACTTAGGAGGAGAAAGGTAAAGCTTATGCAAAAGCTCACTCAAGGATGTTGACTTTGAAATAATCTTCTTCTTGAGGGAATACCCTAGGCATATTCTGGGAAAGTTAAGCTGTCAAATATCATTAGCTATGCTTTTTCGACCCCTGATACATCTTCCTTTAGTCTCTTCAACATTTATTAAGATAATTCACTTCATTTTTTTTTTTTTCCTAAATAAAATATACAGGGCTTTATCTTACACTGATGTGAAGTGGGAGTGTTCCAGATGAAGATGCAGCCCCATAAACTGCCAAAGAGGAGATGGATGCAAAGACTTCTCCGTGCAATACTAACATGGATGAGATGGAAATTAGCTTTGCTAATAATACTTGTTATTTTCATTGGTAGCTTTGTTATCAACATCTCAGAGCACTGTTTTTTACTCTGGCTCCTCATAAGGTGTCTTGCAAATATTAATAGATACTGAAAATATAAGAGAAATAATTTGTTTATGCAAGCAAACAACGTTATAAAACCTCATGAGTGTTGCCATTCCAAAGATGAACAAAAAAAAATGTAGACTGATGCTCATATAATCAAGTTGTCTTTGAATAATGAACCTCAGAAATCCTCTACTTTTCACTAAGGTCTATTGAACAGTGACTGAACTTTACAGGATTTATCTTTACTTAGCTGCTTCTGTTGTAAAGGCTGAAGCATACCGTTTACACATATTGAAGCTCTGGTTAATTATTTTTTACATGGATTAGCACTGGTTAAATTAATCCACATTAAGTGACAATGATGTTAACTCTGTCCTGATATAGCAGCAATTATTATCATTCAGTATGTCTGGCTAAGTAGTTTTCCTAGGAGGAAATCCTAAGACAACATATGCTTGCAACAGCGATGGGCAGTTAAATACATGCTACTACAATTATATTTTCCTGTATGGAGAACTTTTCATCAAAACATTGCACTGCACTTGAATACTGAATCATGTTCCTGCCAACAAGTGATGCATCAAATCAGCATGATTACAGTCAGGATTGAATCAGGAAATGAACTGTCAGAATCAATCGACGGTTAAACTGCTTTTGGAAATTTGTAGTTGCATCAGTCAGAAATGGACTTGAGAGAGGCAGCCAATAAATGCATATGAGCTGCTGGAGATCAAAAAATCACAGATCTGAAACCAAACACAAGCTCAGAAATAGTAGATGCTCTGCTTCAATGTAAGTTGGGTTTTAACCTGTTTTTCAGATTCAGAAATCCATCCTCTAGATCACAGCATAGAAATGGAAAAAGAAACAGCAGAAAATTAATAGATTGTGCTTCTGACATCTGGATGTCAGAATGGGGTTGTTCCTCCCCAGATAAAGGACTCTACACTTGCTCTTGTTAAATTGCATTAAATTTCTCCCTGCCCAGCTCTCCAGCCTGTCCAGGTCTCTCTGGATATTGTTAACCAGTTCCTTTTGGAGTGTCTTGACTCGAGTAGTTGGAATTGGTAGAGTGCCCATCACTGGAAGTTTTCAAGATGCAATTGGGCAGGCTGCTAGATAATGTCATCTAGGCTTCCTTCCCCATGAAAGATTGGACCAGATGATTTCTTGAGATTTCTTCCAAATTGGGCTGCTCTATGATCCTATTACTGCTACTGGAAAAATTTGATGTGTTGGGCCAAGTCATTCAACTCTTATTTATGAATCCTCATAGCAACTCTGATGGAATGAGTGGTTTGAATGTAATTAGTGAAATGGGAACAATTTTCCATGCAGATTATTAGATAAATTATCTAATCACACCTAGGACATAATTTCTGCAAAGAGCTCTACTCGATGCAAGCAGTCTCTCTGGCTCCAGTTGAACTCCTAACAGCATCTCAAGGTAACCACCTCCTGGTCATAAGTGCTAATCAATACATAATCATTTAAAACAACTACCATTACATAACAAACCTGCAAGAAAATCATAGCCTTAGAAGAAGAATATTTAAAAGATAAATGCTTGGGTTTTTTCAGTGCTAAATTGTTCAGAAGTAATAGAAACATGCAGGTATTCTCTTTTCATTAAGAACTAGAAGTGGAAACATCCTTTTCAGCAGAGGATTCAACTATAGTTGCCTCAGTAGTGTTAATCCTGAACTTTCTACCAACCCCCCTCAAATAGATGAAAGCACTACCTGCTGTTTTACAAGGTATATATAAGAAAAAAATCAGGATTTTTTTGATACATTTGATGATTGTATGTGAGAAATCAGCCACCCTACCCCAATTCACAGCATGAAAGCAAGAAAATATTCTCCTTTTGCTGGACTTACTGCTTTGGAACATGATGAAATAATCACATTAGCCAAATATCTATAACTATTCATGTCTACTCTTAATTTTAGGTCGATGAAAGATAACTGGAATTAACTCAGCTCACAGTGAAAAACAGGTGGGTTAAATCACATTACCTGCCAGGATGAACAGCAGATTATGTTATCATCAGAAATTTCATGACTGATGTGCACAAAGTACCAAGACATGGGCCTGACCATGTTGGGAAAGAAGGGTCTGCACTATCCTCAATGCTTGAAAGAAAACCTTAGTGCCTAATTCCAGGAGAATGGCCATGGTTCTGAATACCAAATGGAGATAAAAATCAAGAATCCTGTGAGGAATTCCTATCCTGAGCCTTCCTATCAGCATTTCTTTCCTCAGCATTTCTAATTTCTTCTTTTTGGGCATGCTGGTTTCTTCAATTCTCATTCCCAGACCTTTTAGTCTCACTGTATTTTCCATAAAGAACTTGCTTCTGCATCATTCAGAGCTTCACTAGGCAGAACTGCCTGGAAGTTAAATGCTGCGGTGCTGAACATCCAAAGGTGTCTGTGAATCAAGCCAAAATGTATGGTCTTTGGATAGAAAATCAGAAGACACAGTCCTTCACACACATTATTTACCTGATTTCTGAAATTAAAAATGCAAACCCTATTCCTTTCAGAAGAAACAGATGGTCAGGAAATACTATTTTTCTTTCACACCTAAATAAATGGACTGACACGTTCTCTTTAAACACCAATTTTGCAGAAGGAGGGGGTTGTTTCTTTAATTCTTGAAATTTATCAATTTACTTGCTTATAAAATAGATACTAAATCTGAAATGAAAATATTTCATATTCTCTCCTCTCTCTTATCTTTTCCTGCTTCCTCTCTCTTCTTCACCTTTTCCCTCTTCTCAGAAAGGAAACTCAGAAAAATTCCATGAAAATTTACTCTCAGTTATTGCTTGATGGGCATTACAAATTGAATATTCTTGCTTTTTTCCATTCCTTTATGGCCCAGGTTTGCTTGCAAAAGTTCATAATCAGGGTATGATGTATCTGTTTCATGTGGGAGGCAAAGAGTAGGCAGTTCTGTGTCTGTTGCAGAACATCACAGAAGATGTTGTATGAGGAAGAGGAAAACAGGAGCATGATGCCAAATTCCTAGACCTGTGAAACGTAGATTTCAGAAAAATATACTTATTTTGGGGAGGTTTTCTCCAGTTTTTCTCCAATCATCAGGTGCTGAAATTCCAATGAAATACACCATTTAAGGTTTGATGTTTCTGCTTCCAGTTTGTTTCTTTGAAAGAAAATTTGCTGTTAATTCAAACTGTTTTAGTAGCAAATGTTTAACCAAGCCCAGTTCCAAGTGATTAAAAGCCCTTACTATGTAGCAACAAAGACTGTATGTTTAAAGATTGTATTTACTCACTTAGAATAAACACTGAAATATTTACAGCAAGATATAAAATCACGAGGAGGTATTTGTTGCAAATAAAAATTTTACCATCTAGCAAAAGAAATTGTTTTTCTACTAGATTTCAATTTATAAAAATAATTAATAGAAGTATTAAATATGCAGCCACACAGTACCCACAGTGTGGATTAGTTTTGCCAGTTCTCAAAATAAAAAATGGGAGAGTACAAAATAAGCTTTACATATTAGAAAATAAAGAGTTTTTCTCCATAGAAAAAAAATCAGAATGCTTTTTTCTCCATTAACATTTCAATTCAGTAAGACCAAACATTCCATAAAACCCCATGGTCTATTGGATTATTTGTGGAAATAAGGTTACTCTTCCCACCTTTGTCATAAACAGTATTTTGAACTGGAATTTCCCAGTCATTTTTAGTTATAAGATAGAATTTCACCTTTTTTATTTCATTAAGGTCAGGTTTAGAGACTTCCATCTTATTTCATAGCAAAGTAACATTAGAGCCAGGTCTAGAAGAGACATTCTCATAGCCTAAGACCATAGTTAATATGTTCTTTCTTCCTATGTAAAGGGCAATTATATTTACCAGAGGTAAAAAATATATTGGATTCAAGTTGTCTGCAGCCTTGGGCATATAGGTAAAAGAATGCTATTATTTTATAGATTTAAAATATAGGCTCTTGACAAAATAAAGACCAGATTCTTTGGTTACACTGAATAAACCTTGTTACATGAATAGATATATTCTTTTTAGTGGGATTTAATGGTAAATCATTACTCACTGTGAATAAAGGGGTAATGAGTACAGCAACCATCTGTCACAATTTCACATCCCACAGCAGGGATTAGGCATAAAACTGAGCTAGAAATTTTGACACTTCATGGGCTGCTCATTTCTGGGGAATTCCCAACCATCCAATTTTCCAGAAAGTGGCCCATTAGTCACAAGGTAGTTGGGCCTTTTCTTACACAAATTTACTATGTCATGCATAAAAAAAGATCCCTGTAACTCCTTTGTTATTTGTTGCAATGGCTAAAGTAATGACTCTTGGACTGGAGGCAAAATATTGGTAATTTTGTGACCTCAAATCTGAGCTTAAAAAAAAAAAAGAAAAAAGAAAACAAACTAACAACAACAAAACCAATTAATTGTCTCCAAACCAAAAGACATAAAAAAGCCTCAAAGATAATTTTAGGTAATTTCTTGGTATTATTTTACCTTGTTTTCCCAGCTCTTTTCTGTTTGGGTGATAGTTCTGCCTGCTTTTGATATTTACTTGTGCTTAACAGTTCTGTTCTAACATGGCTCCATTCTCCAGGGGGGTTGGACTAGGTGATCTTCTAGGTCCCTTCCAACCCCGAATATCTATGATTCTGTGATTCAAAGCAGGCAAATCTGTAGGGGCTGTATGTGGGAAATACACAACTAATGGACATTGTGATGCTTTTCCCCCTCTTTTTTCATGGATTCTTTGAGAGCACTTCTAGTTGACAGGCAGAAGAAAGGCAGGACTGCTTCTTAATCAGAATAGATAACTACATCTGTCCAGAAGACAGGCACCTGGAAAGTGAAGGGTTTTTCCTCAGCAAGCCTAGTATTCACCAAAAGGATAACATTTATTTCATGGTAGACATAGACTGTAGAATAAGCCAAAATCTTGAGAAAAATTCCAACCTTGGTAAAACTGGAGTAGGCAACAGACCTTAGGTGTAAATGTAGTTGTGTACAAGCTTCTGAAATTCTCAGTTTTAGAGAATTCATATTTAGAGAACTTGCTTTTGGAAATGGGACCCATCTATGAAACCTGGATTCGAGTTGAAAGCTGAGTGTTGAAATACTGAAATCTGAAGAAAGGTGTGTGGCTTGGGCTTGAGTTTCTGTAGACTGAAAAGGTTCTCCTGGCCAGCAGCTGTGAAGAAGTTGGTCTGTCCTACATTATCAAATGAGTGACCTTGAGTGCTAACGAGTGATGTAATGAGCTTACAATCAGAGAGGCTTACAGAAAAGAAATGGCCAGTAGTGGCTAAAAGAATAAGGGGGAAAATTGCCACCTGATCCTGTGACAGATCAAAGAATGCCAGCAAACAGTAGAAAGTGGTGTGCTTTTGCACTTGTTAACTGATGGCACAAGAGGAAAGACAAAGGAGAAAAGCTTAGTCTAGGCATCTGCTTCTCTGTGAACTGTGACAAAGACATGAAGAGGCATTTACTTGTTATCATCAGCCCAGGGAGAGCCGTTCTGAGAATGGAAATGCTAATCATCAATCTCCCTGTGCATGCAGTGTCTCTGTTTAATAGCTGATAGAGCGTCTCCAAAGGGGCTTTTTTTTTTTTTTTTTTCTCTTTGTTTAAAATGACATATAATGGACCTGGACTTATCAGTGTCTCTAAATGCATTTTCTGTGCTTTATCCTTACTAAGGGATTTAGTCCGTTCTAATGAATATGTGCAGAATTGATTTTGAGCTTGGTATAATTTAATCCATCAATTTAACATTAAATTAATATGCGAAGGGGGTCTTTTGGTGGATGAAAAACAGAAGGGGAACATTCTTATTAATTTAAAATGGACTTGAGAAATGGAAAGAGGCTGCTGCTATTAGTATCTGCCACTGGGCTCAACCACTGGTTAGTGAGTTACCTTGTGTGAATGCTGCAGCTGCTAAAGCTATGGTGACTGAGTGATCCCTAGCACACACTGAGTCTGGAGCTCAGGAGGCTGTTGTCACCTTTGCAGGTTTCAAACTGCTGAGCAATGTCTTCCTGGGAATTCTGATGGTGGAGGGCTCCTTGCCATCCTCCTACCAAAAATGGGTTTCTCTAGGCTGGCACTCCTCAGCTGACTCTTCATGGGAGAGAGGAATCCAAACCGAAGTCATGTCCCAAGCACTGTTGAATATTTGGGGCTGTGAGAACATTTCACAGCTCGCTCTTCATTCTTGAATTAGACAAGTTCTGAATAGTGTGAGACACCTAGAATGGGATAAGGTCAAATTCACAGGTCTTTCTGGATTCCTGTTTTGAAGCAGCAGCACAATACTGGGAATGCTGGAGGGCTGGGAGAAAGATGCCTTCCAGCTACTGCTGAGAATCACCTAGGGTGTTCCTCAGTTTCAGCTCCTGGAAGCCACATGCTCCAGACTTAATTTATCTAGCAATAATTCTAGTATGAGGTGTCCCTGCCATGGCAGGGGAACTAGATGATCTTTAAGGTTGCTTCCAACTCAAGCCATTCTATGATTTTATGATATGTGGGTATATTTTTAAAAGTTGCTGTTAGAAACCTCATTTTGGGCAGCAGAAGATATAACGAAGCATAGCAAGGAAAAAAATATTATATCTAGAGAACCCACTGACCGCCAAACTAATTGTGGAAAGACAAATTCCTCAGGATTTTAATTTATCATTAGGAAGTTCTTGATGAATTTAAATTCTTCATCAGGAAGAATTGAAAGCAAAGGGGTTTTTTTTCATAAAACATAATTAAATTTTAGAATGCATTTCCGTAGGGTGTTGTAGAAGGTAAAACTGGAATTCAGGAAAACACTAGAAAGATTAATGAACTGTTTTGTGAATATGAAGACTTTAACCACAGAGTTGGCTGCTCAAGGTGGAAATGATACTGTAGAAGTATTTAGGTTGCTATTACACTTTGTGCAAGGAAGGCATCTGTAAGAAAATGGTAGCTTGTTAACAGACCTTTTCCAGTTCTAAATATATTCACTTTCTCTGCAAAAAAAGCTCATTTACACCTCATTACCTATTGCATGCTTATGTCATTATAAAATTGTCTTTCTGATGTAATTACTCAAGAGCTGGAGGCACTGGAACAATAACTGCACTCAGTTTAGCCCATGACTGGCCATCATTTGTTCAGTTTTGGCTTCAGTTTCAGCATAGCTGGCAGTGTCTTTCCTGTAGTCTTGTGAGGACAGTAAAAAAAGACCTGCTGAGAGGACATATAAGAATGTCCTATCTCATATCTCTCATCTCTCACCTCTCATACAATATAAAATTTATTTTAAAGAGATACCCAATTATAAGAATTTTGCCCTCTTGACTACTTTTCATTTTCTCATTTTTATGCAGATTTTTTTTTTTTTTATAATAAATATTTTATTTTTTATTTTCAAAATTAAAAAATACCATAGTGGATATTTCAGCTTTTTTAATGAAAGGAAAGCTGAATTTAAAACATCATATTACGCCATTGCAATGTGGTTCTTCAGCTGTAATGTTTTGGACCATGGTCTGATCAGGACCTGCTTCTTTTTGTGTGTCCACTGGACTCCAGTGGATCTTCATAGATGGTTTGATAAAAGCTGTGTGACTAAGTGTCCAAGCTGCATGAAGCTGACCTGAAACATCATCCTTCAGCACATACCCTTCAAAATGCTACTGCAGTTTCTCTGCAGGGCAGGACTCCTCCTCACAGGTTGTTCCTCCATAAACTGGCAGATACCAAGTGACTTGTTCCTTTCCTTTGGTGAGTCTTTCTCATGCTGCTATATCTTTAATGGGTTCTTGAATATTAATTACAAATATAGGATGTCTCAGACTTTTTCCTATCCCGGGGTAAGAAGAATTTTTATTGCATATTTTTTCTGATAACATATATGGTCTCTTATTTCTGTATTTACCTATTCCTTTTCCATGAAAGTAATTTTTCTCACCATCTTCTCTCTGTGACTCAGAGGTGAATTAATGCTACTTTCACAGATAGAGCTGAGCAGATAAGGTTTATTTAAGTGTCTTTAAAAGGATGACAGCACGACGTGGGGATCACAGAGATGATGAAGCTTTGAGAACAACTGGAAAGATTCCTGTTTGAACTGCAAAGGTATGCAGCATCTGAGATATATTTTTTCAGGCTTGCTGCCTGAGCCTTTTGGGAGAGGAACACACTGGTGCTTTCCTTTATCTGAGGGGTTAGATTGTGCTTTAAACCTGGTGACTAAAGAAGCAAAACTATAAAATGGAATTGTTAAACAGCTGTTAAATATCTGATCTTCCGAAATATTGTTATGAAATAAAGATATTTTTTTAGAATGGCAGGAGTGACTCTGTTGAAGAATTTACAATGGAGCTGTAAGTCACACCACACAAATTTACTGCAAGTCACAGCATAACTCCATCAGTGGCTGGCATGCTGAAGCTGTAGAAGATCTATCATCTGTAGGGTGAGAGCACTGGATCAAAAATATAGCCAAAACCAATAACTGTGGCTAGACAAGACACATGGTGGGGTTCTGCTATTCATGTAGGGAATAGCTGATGTATTACACCCCACCAGTGACCATCATCCAAAGATTAGAGTCAACTTTTCAAATTAGCAAGAACACAAAGCCACAGAAGATTTTATATAGTGTTAGTCACTGTAGTGTTAAAAATGTTGCATATGGGGGATGCCATGAAGAAAAGCAGTTGACATGCATGTGACATGTGTACCACCAAAATAAGTCTAGAATTCAGATCTTTTATTTGGAGTGGATGAGAAAGGCCTAGTGGATGAGAAAGGCCTGTGTGGATGAGAAAGGCCTGTGTGGATGAGAAAGGCCTAGTGGATGAGAAAGGCCTAGTGGATGAGAAAGGCCTGTGTGGGTGAGAAAGGCCTGTGTGGATGAGAAAGGCCTGTGTGGATGAGAAAGGCCTAGTGGATGAGAAAGGCCTGTGTGGATGAGAAAGGCCTGTGTGGATGAGAAAGGCCTAGTG
>JANHGL010002898.1:13754-25383 GCA_024611195.1 Ceyx melanurus
TCTAGGTCCCTTCCAACCCCTAACATTCTGTGACTTCTCATTTTTCTCCATTCCCTCCCCCTGCCCGACCCCCTTTCATCTCTCATCATATTATGTTAGCATAGCTCTTTTCAAAGTCTTTCAACATTTCTCAGTGGCTGCCAATTACACTGCTAATCACTCTCTTAGTGGCAGATTTTCTATTGAACAGGCCAAATGTAGAGATGATTCTCTCTCATTACATCACTATTGTCCTTGACAGTTTTATTGTTCATGATGAGCAGAGCTACCATTTGCAGTTTCATGTCCCAAGGAGAGAGCTCAACAGGATACACAAAAGAAGGACTTGGTTAAATTCACACATTTCCTGCTACCTAAGAAACCCACTTGGTGAACTTTGTTCTTTTGATTTTCAGTATAAGGGAAGTGCTTATCTCTTTAGGGTCCATTTGTTTGGTAGGGAGCTACCTAAATGAGGTAGGTACAAAATACTGAACTAACTTGGTGCTTAGCCTCAGGGGAACTCGTGCCTTTACTTTGGCATGTAGGAAGCGTGTTAACCCCTTTAACCCAGCAACCCCCTTTATCCAATGAAGGAATTGTAATGTCTACATGAAGATAGCAGCTGCCCTTTTGTCTTAGCTTCCCACTGAGGAGCTCTGATCATTGACCTGTTGGCTGTTATGGAATTTTATTAGATCTTCTTGTTGAAGCACTATGCTTTTTGTATAAATGTCATTGGTCCAAGTGACTGAGACCAGTAGGCTACAGTCTTGGGTGATGCTGTAAAGGGGGTAAGTACTTTTAGAGGGCCTAACATTTAGACAATCGCTTGAAAATGATGTGACAGGGTTGTATAATATAATTGGTTTTAAATCTCCTGAAACATTGGTGAGTTCTACAAACATGGCCCTGGTAACAAACGATTGGGAAAGTGGAGGCCAATTTTTACACATCCAGCAGAGAACATTTGCCTCACTAAACTGAAAAAAAACCCCTGCTGAATGCCTGGGAAATCTTAGTGGTAGCTTCTGGAAACTTTTATACCTCCTCAGTTAGGATTACTGTACATAAGTAATAATCTTTTTCACGTCAATTGCATAGCCATTATTAGTACTAATAGGAATAGTACTATTTATTCAGCTTACACTGTAAAGACCAGCTTTATACTTATAATTTTTAGAAGTCTTTACACAGATAACACAGGTATTATATGTTTTGAAGGCTAAGTAAAGATCTGAGGTGCAAATAGTTTGGAGGGAGACCCCTCTGCCTACAGGTAACTGAGAGAACTGCGTCAGCTTAGAGAACATCTCTGCACTCATTTGCTGACTTCAGCAGAAGTTGCAAGTGCTCAGTGGTGTGGGAACCCTCTTCTGCCACTATCAAATAATTAGCATTTGAGCTGGACATAATGTCAAGGGGCATGTGTTGCTGAGATAAATATCTGTTGCCCCCGTTAGCTTGGATTAGATTCCATGGGAGGAATCAGTGTACATCTGAACTTTCAGGACATTTTCTCAGTAATCTACAGGAAGTTAAGCACCTGAGATAAAAGATTCTTTCTTTTCTTTTTTGATGACCTTCCTTTCCTATATTCTAATCCATACTTCAGTTCTCTTCTTTAGTTCCTCTTTGTTTGCATACTTTAAAATTTTCTTAGTAGTTTTCCATTGAGGTGAATTGAAGCATTAGCAAAGGCTTTTATTCTGTTTCTTTGAAGACAGCCTTTTACTTAAATCCCATGTATATTGACAACATTGTAGTCAAAGTTAGTGCTGGGACTCTGGTAAGCATTTGAAGAGTAAATGAAATTAAGAGATTCAGGAATATTTTGCAACTGTTCTCCCAATTAATTATCTTTTCTTTTTGAAGAACTAAAATTTACTTTGCTGTTTTTCTTTTCTCAGATTTTTTCAAAGTAGGTATTTACTATTTCTTAAAATTCACATTAAATTACCTGTATCTTTTAAAGTCTTATAAGATGGAACCACCTGCAGGACTTATCCCTTCCATAAGTGCTTTTCCCCCCTATGAACTAAAGTAAAATTAGGGTTTTTAGGCTTTTATTTACTTTCCTCTCCACCCCAAGTCAGTGTTGAACATCCATAAATTGATGATAAATGTAATCACTTTAAACATAGGGGAGTTATATTCTGAATTTCAATCCAGAGTATGTAGAGGTGGAGAATTTGTAACCTCTTTCATCCCAACAGGTTCTGCTGGAGATTTCTCACTATTCAATTATAGTTTCATTTGATTGAGAAAATGAGAGCAACTACAGAGACTAGGGATCAGAGATTACCTATCATGAGCCAGTCCTTTAAAGTCTTATTTTAACAAAAATATAATTTAAAGCAAATTATTTAATGTTTGTCCCTCCATTAAGGTCCTAACCTGGACCAGGAAAGAGGTGTGGTGCTTTCTTTCGAAGGTGAGCAGGTTAAAACCCCTATATACAAGACAAAGATGCACCTAAGTCTCAGATACACATGCACATGAGTCACCTAACCACTAGGATATTGTATACAATGGGAATATATAAGGAGGGGATTTCCTCCTTATTCAGTAGTGTTATATTGTACTGCACCAAACAAGCCTTATAAATCACTCTCCCAGAGCAAATGAAACAGACAAATTCTTATTTTCTCTCATTATGTCAATATCTGGGTCTAAGATAGATAACTATATGCTCAGGGCTTGTTCTTACTTCATACTTTGTGCACCAGACAGGAGCAGAAAATGGGGGAATGTAGCTTGTCCGTACGCATTTTTAGCTGTGAAGACTAATTGCATATTTGAGTGTGTTAGCAAGAGTGTAGCCAGAAGGCTGGGGCAGGAGGGAAGGTTATTACCCTTTATTAAGCAGTCCTGAGGCCACATTTGGAAAACTGTGCCTAGTTTTGGGCCTCCAGTATGGAAAAGACATTGATAACCTGAATAAAATCTAGTAGATATTCACCAGGATTTTGAGCATAAAGTACATGGAGAAGCTCAGGGAACAAGGTTTACTTAGCATGGAAGAGCAAGGGCTTGGTAAGGGGGACTGGAGCAAACTGTTCTGTTCACTTCCCGAGTCCTGCTGGCCACACTACTTCTTATATAAACCAGGATGCCGTCAGCCTTCTTGGGCTGACACTTGTATCAGTGTGCCACTTGGGCACACCACTGGCTTATATTCAGCCAGCTGCCGATCAACATCCCTAAGTCCCTTTCTGTTGAGCATCTTTCCAGCCAGGCTTCCCCAAGCCTTTAGTGTTTCAGGGAGTTGTTGTGGCCAAAATGCAAGGCTTATACCTAGGCCTTGTTGAACCTCATACCACTGACCTCAGCCCATAAATCTAACCTGTCTAGATCCTTCTGTAGAACCTCCCTTCCCTCAGGCAGATCAGTGCTCCCCAACATGGTCAACTTGGTGTAAGCTACAGACTTACTAAGGGTGACTTTTGTGCTTTCCTTGTTAAATCTCTAATGGAATATATCCAGTGGCTATAATCACAGAACCTCAGAATGCTAGGGGTTAGAAGGGACTTCTAGAGATCATTCAGTCCAACACCCCTGACAAAGCTGTTTCACCTAGATCAGTTTGCACAGGATTTTGTCTAGGCAAGTTTTGAAATTCTTCAGAGAAGGAGACTTCCAAGCTCTCTGGACAGCCTGTGCAAGTCACCCTTACAGTAAAGAAGCTTCTCCTTATGTTTAAGTGGAAATTCCTGTGTTCCAATTTGTGTCCATTGCCTCTTGTCCTACCACTGGACACCACTGAAAAGATGCTGACCTCATCCTCTTAATGGCCACCTTATATATTTATTGATAAAATCCCTTCTCAGTTTTCTCTTCTTCAGGCTAAACAGAGCATGGTCTCAGCCTTTCTTTGTAAGAAAGATATTCCAGTCCAGAAATAATAGAAAGAACTAGACTGTTCTAGTCTAGAAAGAACCATTAGGTCTAGTAACCTGGCCTCTTACATAACAAAAACGTATACTTCCATTCAGTCATGTTCTCAGACCCTAAGCCATGAAATTCAAGTGTAGACTTCAGTTGGGTGAAGCAGAAATCATACACTCAGCTGTTGATGGCTCAGGCCCACAATTGTACATTAATTTATCAATGCATTATATAAAATAAAATGCAAAGAACTAATGATTAATTCTTGATTTATGATATTACATCAGTTTTAATTAAGCTCATATTAACAGTCTTTTTCATCATAAATTGAGGAATTTAGATGAGGCATGATTGCCTAAGAAGCCTGTACCGCAGTAACCCATAAAATTATTTACCCCAGTTTTTCACAATTTAATGTTCCCAAAAAGTTATTTTGTGGTTTTCTTTTTAAAATAAAATATATGTTTTTCTTCATTGTAATTTCACTCTAACTAAGAATTAATGACCTAATGTACCAAACTTTATACTTGCATGGTCCTTTAAAAAAAAAAAAAATCCTTTTCAAATAGATCATAAGCTTAGGAATTGTTAATCTTGTGCCATATAACTTTGGCAAAGTTTTTATTGTATTGGTATTGAATAATCCCCTATAATTACAAATTAAAACATCAGCAACATTACTGCTGTGTTAAGTCCTGATTGTTAAATCTGGAATTTTTTTCTTAGTTTAGTGAGAGGCGCATCAGGAAATATTTGAAAAGTCAGGTAATATATGTGTACCTATATGTATATATAGGAGTGCAGATAAAGCATTATACAGAGTAATGTTAGGACAGGAAAGATTCTTAAAGCTGACCAGTTCTCTGACATGTTTAAAATTTAAGGATTAGTGGTTTTTTCCACTACTGCTCAACTCGTTGTCTTGGCTGGAGTTCCTCAGTGTTACTGGTGATCATTAGTTTCCTGGCCTTCAAATTTTATTTTTTTTTTATGTTATTGCCATCATTGACTATTACTGAGATTTATCAAACCTCCTTGTTACAATACCTTCCTCTTAGCTTACTTGCAACTTGGCTAAATATTAAGCTTTTAGGAAAAAATTTGCTCTTATATGATATTGGGCTCATTTAATTTTTTTTCCAGGACGTTTCAGCCAAGATGGTTTTGCCATTTCCAAGAAAACGCTGGAGAAAATACATTGTGTTGCAATTTTAAAACAACTCTGGCAACTTTTTCTTTTACTTACTGTGTACTGTCCATGCTTTGGAGAAAGGAGCTGAAATTTGGTCAGAGTGCTGTGGCCTTTTTTTGTCAGGAAAATGCACCTTCCTGGCCCTGTGAAAAAGTTGACATGATGTTTTGGAAACTCCGAATCTACGTGTGCAGAAGTTTGGCTTCTTAGAACTGGGTAGCTAAAATCACCTTCAATGGTAGCCTATCCTATCTTTGACTGCATATATGCTTTGGGCATGCAATATTTCACAAAAAAAAAAATGCTTTGTGTACCTAGAAAAAAAAATATGCCCACAGAACAAGATTTCACCTCTACTATTTCTTGATTTTGTGATGTAAATTGAGCAAATGGGAAGGTTACTATTTCAAAATGGAGGGGTACAGAAAGACTGGAGAGAAATTGTTGAAGCAAGATGAAAAAAATCAAGATGGAAATAGGTTAAAGATAATTATTTTTAGGTGTGATCTGTAGAATAGTCAACACATGCAAACAAAAGCTGTGCTGAAGCCTAGGAGAGAATGAAAAGGAATAATGCTTCAAAGATGCTCCAAAAAAATATTTTCCTCATTCACTGCAAGCCTGAGTGCAAAAGTGATTAATCTTGTGCTTATACTTTTGTCATCTTCAAAGCAAGTTTTCAATTTAATTTTAGTTTCTGAATCTGTGTACCATTTCTGAGAGAATTCTGATCCATTCAGGAGCACTTATTTTCAGTGAAAGGTACAGAATTCTGTTTTATTTACTGTCCCCTACTTAAGCTTGATTCGGTAGATGATGTAATCAAAGAATGGTTGAGGTCGGAGGGGAACTCTGGAGGTCATTGCAGCCCTGTGCGCCTTCTCAAGCAGGTCACTTCAAGCTGCTCAGGACCATAACCAGATGTCTTTTGAAGACCTCCAAGGATGAAGATTTAATCATCCCTTTAGGCAACCTGTTCGTGTGCTTTGTCACATTCATAGTATAAAAAAACCCAAACCAATATGTTTCCTGTGTTCAGCAGGAACAGCTTGTGTTTCAAATTGTCCCTATTGTCTTTTTTCCTGTCACGACACCACTGGAGTGATCCTGGTTCTGTCCCTTTTTCAACCTCCCTGCAGATATTTGTACATGTTGATGAGATTCTCTCTTAAGCCTTCTGTTCTCCAGGCTATCCCAGTTCTCTCAGCCTTCCCTTCCATAACAGATGTTCCAGTCCCTTCATCATCTGTGATACTGACCCCATGCTGACTACTCCCAAGCACTTTCTTGCCCTCCATATGTCTATAAACAGTTCCCAGAATTAGCTGCTCCATTATTTTCCTAGGTGTTAAGGCGAATCTGTAGGTCTGTAGTTTCCTGGGTCCTCCTTTCTGCCCTTTCTGAAGATAGCAGTGACACTTTCCTCTAGTCTTCAAATAACTCTCCTAAATGCAATGGTCATGCAAAGATAGTAAAAGCATCCTCACTGTGACTTCAGTCAATTCCCTCAGCACTTTTGTGTGCACCCTATTAAGGACAATGGACTTCAGTATGTCCAGTTTGCTTAAGTATTCACTAATCTGATCCTCTTCCACCAAGGGGAAGTCTTCCTTTCTTTACACTTTCCTTAGTCTCCAGAGGTTTAGATTTCTGAAAGCTGGTCTTGTTAGTAAAGACTGGGATGAAGTCATCACTCAGTACCTTAGCCTTTTCCAATGTCCTGTATTACTAAGTAGCACTGCTCCATTCAGCAGCAGGACCAATGCTTTCCTAGTCTTCCTTTTGCTACTTAAATACTTACAGAAACCCTTCTTGTACTTGACATCACTCACCAGATTCAACTCCAGATGTCTTTTGCTTTCTTGACTGTAGTTCTGCATGCTCAGATAGTGTCTCTGTATTCCTTCTAGGTTTACTCTGCCTGCTTCCACTTTCTGTATACTTACTCTTTGTGTTTTTTTTATTTTGCCAGGAGGTCTCTGTTTGTCCACGCAGGCCTCACGGCTTTTTGACTTCCTGCTCGTTGGGATAAACCGCTCTTGAATTTGAAGAAAGTGATCAAATATTATCCAGCTTTCCTGGGTCTCTCTTCCCTCTAGGGCCTTACTCCGTGTGACCTTTTCAAACAGATCTTGAAGAAGTAATTAAAGTCTGCTCTGCTGAAGTCCAGGGCTGTAGTCCTCCCTCCCTTCCACCAGCTCATGGTCACTTCAGCATTCTCATATCCTAATGAGCCTTTTCTTGTATGAGGTCCATCAGAGTCCCACTCCTTATTGGCTTCTCTATCTGTTGGGGTAGTAAGTTGTTATAGGGGATCTGCAGGAACCTCCTGGATTGTTTATGCATTGCTGTGTTGTTCCTCAATTATTAGTGTTGTTGTCCCTCAAATATTAGTGTGGTTGGAGTCCCCCATGATGACCAGGGCCTATGACTGTAAGGTTAGTTTCTAGATATCTGTGGAAGGCCTGATCTACTTCTTTCTAATCAGGTAGCCTATAGCAGAACACCCAGTGCAATATCACACATATTCATTTGCTCTTTAATCCTAACCTATAAGGTCTCAGTTGGGTTACTCAGCCCCACACAGAGCCCTATGCATTCCTACTACCCTCTTATATAAAGGCCAATCCCTCCCATCACCTTTCAGGCCTATCCACCCTAGAGCCTATATCTCATCATTGCAGCACTCTGAGCATGCGAGTCAAGCCACTATGTATGTAACAACACACAGATCCACAGATCTCTACTTCCTTGTGTTTATTCTCCAGGCAGCATACATTGGTGTACCAGCACTTCAGAGAGACACCCAAGCATGATAGTTTCCTGAAAAGCATCTGGAGGTTTTCCCATAATGATGCCTTACAGGCACTTTCTTGCTTACATGCAAATGTTTGGGGTAACTCCACAGAAGCCCTGTTCTGATTATGTGTTCCCTTTCACTTACATCATCTCAGGCTCTTTGCCTGCAAACCCTGTCTGTCTCTGCCTCCCAGGACTGCTGGTGGTTCCCTCCCTATAATTTCTAGTTTAAAACACTTCATACTGTCTTAGTAAAGCAAACATTTTGATCATTTACCAGGACATTTACCTAGGGCATTTACCACATTACATTTTTTAGTGCTGAGTTCTGCAATGTCAATGGCTTTCGCTGTCTGTATGAAATTAATTTACAAAACAAAAGGTTCCGTACACAATTAAGTAAAAAGAAAAAAGTACTTTGTTCATATGGAAAATAAAATACCACGAAGGGAGAAAAGAATTTACTCTGAAGTCCTGCTTGTGTAGACAATTTATATTAGTATGTTTTGGAGGCTGTTGCCCAAAGCTTCCTATTGCATTCTTAAAGTTCTCTATGTTGCTTGGCAGATCCTCATGAAAGTGACTCTACGCATCCCCCTTGCTGACACCAATGACCCTCCTCAGTTTTATCTGGATTTAGTGAAAATTTTAGTTTCCTCTTACATTTTTCAGTTATCTTTTATTATTAAGCTACAGCTATAGCTTTATTTTTTCCTTTATCCATCAGTACCCACCTAAACAATTACTTAAGGTAAACATCATCTGAATGCTGATAATAATTACACAAAATGTCTGAAAATGCAAATAAGTGTAATCCTGAAGTTCTTGACTGTAGAAATAGGTCTTTTCATACAGATTCTAATGTGAGTTAGAAACTTTGGAACAAAGTTAGATTTTTCTTGAGTGTCTAGAGAACATCATTTATAAGGACAGTTTGAGGGAGCTGGGCTTGCTTTTAATTTGTAAAGTGAGAGGCTAAGGGGCAATCTTATTGCAGTCATTAAAATGAAGGAAATTAAGAATTTTAATTTCTGTGTGTATATGCACAGATCAATGTTTCCCAAACCACATCCTCCTATTTTTTTGCAAGATTTGCAAGGTATTATTTAAAGCCCCAGACTCATCTTTTAATCCTCTGTCTATTGTAGAATCAAATTACATGTTCAGACTTGAAATTTCACCGAGGTCTTCGGTAATGGCGAACTATCAACTCCAGAAGAAGCTAGTTATCATAAATGTTAACTTTGTGGAATTTTTTCAAAAGGATTTGCTCATGGCACTAAAGTTTATTCTTAATCAAGTTGCAGTAGGATTCTAAACAAGGGCAGAACAGCTGAAAGTGAAATCAAGTACTTAAAAATATTTTTGTTTGCTAAGCTATAAGTCATTTTTACAGGCAATGAGTCCTTTGCTATTTTTAATATTGGGAAAATAGGTTTTATATTAAGCAATGGTATTAGGCTTGCAAATAAAGCTTTATAAATGTTGACAGTAACTGCACAGTGTTTAAAGTGCATCTCAAGGTTAGACATATTCATTCTGAGGAAAAATACAAGTAGAGATGAAATAAAGAAACTTCGGTACAGTGCATGGCTATTTGTCATTTCTTGGTGGAAGACACAACTGCTAGTCCCTCAAAAATTGGGGTCAAACCAAGAACCTCTATCCCTAGAGAACAGCTTACTTGCAATTGGTTCCCAGGGTACTTCTTCCAGGTTTCTCATTTTCCGAAATTGGCACAAAACTTTAAGAACATCCTGAAAATTTCCAAAGTAAAAGTAGATAACTTCTTGTATATATTATTCATGGGGATTGTATGTGATAGCTTAGCTACATGCTCATTTGAGAATCCAGCAATATAAGTTATTATTAGGGAAAAAAATATTAATAAACATTTATTTTCCTCTGTTCTTTTGCATGTTATGATCAGCTTTTAGAATTTTCTTACAATTAACTTTAGAAACTGTTAGTTTATTAGCTTGAAATGAAAACAAATATCTTTTATGGTGTTTGATAAATTTGCATTTATTTTGCATAATTTGTTTATTAGTATGTCGTCTGGGAGACCTCAGAAATTACTTAGAGTCTGAATTTTATTGCTATTGGGTCAATTTTATTTGAACTATGAAATTACTGTAATGATACTGACACAAAACAATTTCTACTGTTCTTGTGATTTTATGTTTTATGGCTTTTATGGTTAAAGGGGAAAAAAAGGAAAGTTGGTCAGTTACATGTGATCTGATAGTTTTCCTCAAAACTAAAGTTTGTAAGATTATGGATCAGATAAGTAAGAGACTAAATTATGCCCAAAGAAAATAACTTTTTAGGACTGAACAGTGGTCTCTAGTTTTATGAAAAATTGTTTTACTGCAATTCAAGTTCAAGCTATTAAGAACACTATCTTATAGAAGTAAATTTAGGCTTATGTAAGAGTTGAGAGCAAAATGTCAAAAAAAAAGAGCATCTGTTTTCCTTTTTCAAAACCTTGTTAATAGTTTCAGAATTCCTATATTTTCACATGTGAAAGAGAATAATATCTATGTAAGAGTGAATTTAGCTTCTGTTGCCCAAGTATTAACAACTGCAATATTTTCACAGACATTTTTGCAAAATCTGTATGAAAGGGACATGGTACACACCTTATTTACTGGATAGTGTTTCAAGATCATATGGTGTGGTCCTAAGAATGGGAATTTGTAGGGGACAACTGCTAATCACAGGAAACAGGACTAGAGGAGACCTCAGCTCTTAATTTAATTATCCTCCTGCCACAGGACAGAATCAACTGTCCCCAAATTATTATTGAGAGGTATTCTTAAAGATTTCCAAATACAGACTCCATAAGCTTCCATACACTCTGTTCCAAAACTTCATTCTTCTTGCCATTAGGAAGATTCCCAGATTGTTGAGGTTTTCTTTATTTTTTGTAATTTATCTCACTTCCGATGTCTAACATTGTGAGCATAGGCAACATATTTTTTTCTTTATTTTTAAAGGTATTCTACGTAAATTCAGTTTTACAAGAGTGTATCTCATCTGTGTCAAGATAGGAATAACTTGATTCCAAAGCCAAGATAACACTGCTTCACTGACTGATAAGAAAGTAGAGGTTACAGAATTATCTGTAAACTGATAAAAAATAATCTGGGAAACACTGGTTTTTATATTCTTTTTTTTTTTTTTTTTTATCTTTTAGTTTGTTTGGTGTTGGTTGGTAGGTTTGATTGTTGTTTTGGGTTTATTTTTCTTTTTAATTACACAACACTTTCAGGCTTCATGTCACATCTAGTTTTGTTATTGTAGAATTTGGGAAAGTTTCTACTGTTTAATTCTGTGAAACTAGTTCTAAGTACAAAGGTTTTTGGTGTTTGGTTTGTTTCATGATCTCTGGGAAGACCACATAGCAGATATCTCTGCACGGTTAAACCAACAATTGTACAAACTAACACTGTAAGTTTCCAATTTAAGTAGTGTATGGCTTTTGTAAGTTACATCATTCTAAATTTATTAAGGCAAGCAGAATATCATAACTGCAACATTAGCATGCCTGAAATTAAAATTAATTAATGCCTGAAATAAATGGGGGACTTTAATTACCCTGACATTTGCTGGGAAAATTACACATCCAGACACAGGCAGTCCAGTAGGTTCCTCCAGTGCATTGATGATAACTTCCTAATGCAGATGTTGAAGGAGCCAACAAGGAGAGGAGTGATGCTGGACCTTGTACTGACCAACAAAGAGAGACTGGTTGAGGATGTGAAGGTA
>JANHGL010002899.1:0-30975 GCA_024611195.1 Ceyx melanurus
CCTTCCCTCTCGGGTGCAGCAGCTTTTTGCCAGTTTAGAACTGGGCATCCCTCAAAAGTGGCAACTGGGAAAGCAGTGCCAGGCTGGCTGTGGGCAGCACAAGGTCCATTTGTCAGCTCCAGTTGGATTTGGTGTAGCAGTCAGGTGATAACTGGAGATCCGACCGTGGGTTCCTTCTTGGAGATATTGTTAATTACATTTTTTTTTGCTGAAGGAGCTGAGCACACCAGCAGTGATCTCCTTTCAAGCAGAAATGTAGCAGGCAGTTCCCAAAGAGACCTCATCTGCTCTCTCCTCTATGAAAATCAATTAGTGTTATGAATGTGTGATAGCTGTTTAAAAAAAAAAAACAAACAAACCACCAAACCTGTCGTGATGGAGAAGTCTTTACACTTTGGAATTGTGAAGGGAATGATGTCTCTCTTGCTCCTCCTCCCTTCTCCCTCCCCTGCTCTGGATGCTGAGCATGGCTGCAGGCAGCCACTTGAACTTGCTTTTTGTTCAGATTCTTCTTAGTTTTTTATTTTAAAGAAAAAAAACCCCAACCCCAGCATCATTCTGCTTGCCAAGGACAGCTTGCAAATGAAGAAATCCATGCTTTTCATACCTGTTACTTCATCAGCACCCCCAGGCAGGGGGTTGCTGGGGCAAGGTCTCATTTTGTCTTTACTAACTAGCACTTTTAATGCAGTGAGTGACCCGGGGTGTGTGCTGTGGGTGTGACAAGTGCATCGATTTTGTACCAGGGTGGCCATTTGTGATTCTCCCAAATGCTTGTTTAATTCTCTCTCTGCAGTGTAAACACCATCTCCTCAGTGACTCTTTGCTTCTTGAACTTCCTAGACAAGCTTTATGATTATTTTTCCCCTCCACACCTTATTTCTGCCTAAGCAGAACTACAAGAAAAATATCATATTATGTGCTGAAATGCTTAATAGCTATGTAGTGGTTCTAGACAAAAGATCATTTTCTCAGCGTGACAGAGTTACCAGAGTAAATGACTTGAGCCAATCGAAAAAGGAGATGTTTTCAGGATGTATTTTTGCCTGAGCCTTTATTTGCCTTTGTTGCTGAAAAGTCTTTGACACCTTGAATAAGATTTCAGGAGATTTATTTTTTTTTCTAAACCAAATGTATTAACAAAGAAAATTAGGACTCGATCTGTGAAAACAAAAAAAAGTTGCTATTTGAAGCCAGTTTCCCCAAAACAGGCACATCAGAGAGTAGCAATTTTCCTTTTGGCCTGGGATGCTGAAATTTCCCCGTGGTGGTTCTACCCTCTCGTCACTCTTTTGTTCACTCTGTCACAGAAGTGACTTTCACCCATGCAAAATGTATGATTGCACAGGCTTTGACCTTTAACAAATGCACTGTTGTTTCCTTCCAATCAGCCCCTACGAAATTAGCATCCATATTAGCTCCCCTGGTTCAGCTCTTAAAAACACAGCCATTATTGCTGAGGCAGGAGGGCGAACCCACCTACCTCCTCCCCTCTCCAAAAACAGAGGTCCCAAATAAATCCCCAGTATCCTTAGGCCTGCAGTTCCCTTACAGAGGCCTCTTGGAGAAAGAAGGAGGAGGAAATGAGCTTTGAATTCATCATTTACACCGAGAATCCACCAGCAGCAGCCAGGCTGGGGATGCAGCCCAGAGCCACAGAGATGCTGGAGGGAGGGGAACATCTCCCTGCTGAGGGGAGGCTGAGGCAGCTGGGGCTCTTTAGAGGAGATTGAGGGGTGAACTCAGGAGGGTTTATAAATAAGCAAAGGGTGAGTGTCAGGAGGATGGAGCCAGGCTCTGCTCAGTGATGCCCAGTGATGGGAAAAGGGGCACTGGGTGCAGCTGGAACACGAGGTTCCTCATATATATGAGAAAAAACTTTTTCATGGTGAGGGTGGCTGAGCCTGGCAGGGGCTGCCCAGGGAGGTTGTGGAGTCTCCTGCTCTGGAGACATTCCAAACCCACCTGGATCTGTTCCTGTGTGAGCTCATCTAAGTGACCCAGGGAGCTCTCTGGGGAGCTGCTGGTGAATTTTGCATGTAGGCAGGTCTGGCAGATCTGTAATTGAGCTCCCAGGAAAAGAAAAGGGAGAGTGTGGCAGGGCAGCTGTGGTTGGAGCTCTGTGCCTGTGGAAGACAGAAACACAGTCAGCACCCTCCAATGCCTGCTGGTGACACGACTACAGGGTACCACAGCAAGCAATCAGCAAGGAAAGGAGTTTGCAGAGCCTGCTGGAGGATCTGCTTGTACCTTTTCTTGAGGTTTCTCCTTACCTTTCTTTCTTTCTTTATCTGGTATGAAGGGAATAATCAAGTCAAAATGCAAGAAGCAGTCGTGCTCTGCAGGCTGCTCTGCAGCAGGAGCTCCTGTCTGGATCTGTTACCAAGTTCCTGTGGTTAGCTGCTTGGATGATGATAAAATATATCCTTTCCCTTCTGCACAGTTGCCTCATTTGAGATGGCTGGAGTTACTACTTGCCTGCAGGCTTTGAAATGATCTTAGGGAGCAGAAGGCAGGAGCTTCTTTGGTGTGCTGTCAACAGCCCTTTGCCATGGAATTAATTTCTCACTGGCTTGGACCTGTTGCCTTTACCTTGTTCAGAAGATGTTGACATGGGGGCCTCTGTTCACTCTCTCAGGCATCTTACTGATCATAGAGTGCTTTGGGCTGGAAGGGACCTTAAAGATCATCCAGTTCCAACCTTCCTGCTCTGAGCAGGGACACCTCCCACTAGATCAGGCTGCTCAGAACCTCATTCAGCCTAATCTTGAATCCTTCCAGGGATGGAGCACCCAGTGGGGCACCCACAGCTTTGCTGGGCAGCCTGTTGCAGGGTCTCTCCAACCTCAGAGTGAAGAACTTCCTAATTTTTAATTGTAATTTTCCCTCTTCCAGTTTGAAGCCATTACCTTTTGTCCTGTCACTGAAATTCCTTGTAAAAAAAAAAAAGTCCCTCCCCAGCTTTCCTGTAACCCCCCCTTCAGATACTGGAGGGCCCCCAGAAGGTCTCCTTTGAACCTTCTCCAGGCTGAGCACCCCCAACTCAGCTTGGCTTCATAGGAGAGGACTTCCACTCTCTGATACCAGACACATGATAGTAATTTATCCTTAAAATCCAAACAAAAACCTCCTTACCCAAAAAGCCTTTCAGCACCAACCTCAAAAGAATATGTTTTGCCAAGAGGATCTCTCAGAAATCTTTCCAGTACCTGTTGGAACAGTTTAAACAGTCCAGGATTGTGTTGATTACCTGTGTCCCACTGGGTAGCATCCAGTAACTGGCTGTGTGTCCATCCCCGGCCCTGAGCTCATCATGAACCCTCCACCCCATGCTCTCAATGATCCAATTCCTCCTTATATTCCAATCTTCTTGCTTCTCAGCCATCTCATTTCCAGAACTCGGGTATTTCAGCAGTGTAGCTCCAAACCCTCCTCACCAGATCTTGCTGCCGAACCCAGCAGAGATTGACAAGACTTTCCCAGTTTGTTTTGCATCACTTGCTGCTTCCCATCAAACCAGAGAGCTGCAGGAGGCAGGGGTCCTGCAGGAGAAGAAGTATGTGATCTCCTAAAGACTGAAGCAGCTCGTGTACACAGGGGACAGAGCTGCAGTGCACAAGTGGGTTCTGCTTAGATGCTGTCAGATGTGAAGTCTTTAGACTTATTTTCTTTTTTTCCTAGAATACTTCAGGGTTTTTTTGGGAAAAAAAAAATCCGCCTCACCTACCCTGCTATCTAGACAGAAAAAAAAAAAAAAAGAAAAAAAGATGCTGTGTTTTAATAAGAAGCAGCTCCCTTTCTTCTGTGCCTGGTGGAGCTTCCTCATCCCGTGTTGATTGAGCTGTAACTCTCCCGGGCTCCTCAGCAAACAGCCTCATTCCACAGGAGTTACTCTGCTCTTCTCATCCCCATCCCTTCTCCTCCTCCTGCTTCTGGTGTGGGTGTAGGAAATGCTGTGCACTGAGGGCCTGAACCCACCCCATTATTGTCCCAGTGTACAAAGGCACTGGCCTGAAGAAACTGAGCTCTTGGGATCGGTCATTGAATCATAGAAGTGTTTTGGTTGGAAAAGAGGTTTAAGATCATGGAGTCCAACCACCCCCAGCACTGCCAGGGCACCACTGCCCCATGGCACAGAGCACCAGAAACCTCTCAGCTGGGTTGAGCCTTGGCAGCTCTGCCAACCAGCTGATGCAAGAGGGCAGCTGGTGGGGTTTGGGGTGAGTGGGTGTGAGGTCTGAACCCACAGACACCCCAGGGGTGCTTTCTCTGCCCAGCCCCACATCCAGGGGTCAGCACATTGAAGAGGCAGCAAGGAGTGACACTGTCCTTCCAAAATTGAGGTGGCAGGGAGGCTCCCAGCATCTCTTGCTGGGTGAGGATGGTGCCATTTCTTCTGAGTCACTGGCTGAATGATTTCCTGCCCTACTCCTCCTGCTCTGCTCGGCTTAACCCCCAGACAAATACTTGGCTTAAAGCAAGAACTCAACAATCAATAACTTTTGATTTGATCCTCGGGTTCTTTAATCTCCCTGCCATAGTCTCAGATTAAATACATCAGAATTAGGTTTCAGGGACTGATGGTTTTGCTTATGTTTATCCTTTTGTTTGTGTTGACAGATAATCCCATTACGGCTCTTCTTAGGAGTTTGTTGCCCGTGCAGAAATTTGCTTTTCTTCCAGATGTCTTGCTTTAAAATTCCTCAGCCCATCTGAGCTCTCAGTTATTATACCTTTGGTGCTGAACCCGCCCTCCCAAGGAGTAGACAGAATGATGATGAATAGTCTGGACTTGAATACTTTTGGAAAGGATATATTAAAGAAAAAAAACAATAGGGGCAAAAAATGTGGTTATGTGGTTTCAGGGAAATACTGGCCTTGACTTCAGAGGGTTTAAAATCTATTAAAAATTGGCTACTGAGGTGGTGCTGTGGCTGTTCAGGGCTGTGCCTTTGCTTGGTGTCAATTGTGTGTTGTCCCTGGTGTAGTTTTTTTGTGGCCGTTGGGGTTTAAAATCCTGTACACTGGAAATATGCAGATCATGTAGGGTCACCTAATGCTTTGAACTAGTCCTGAAAGGGCACCCATCCTTGCTGGAAAAACAGCTCCTGCAGCTGAACCAAACCCCAGCAGCCCGTGGCCACCACCCTGGCATCAGGTACCTGCTTCTCAAATTAAAAAGAGGGGAGGAAAATCATTAGATTTTTTTTTTTTAATGGATTCAGAAAAATAAACCCAAGGTTTTTAATTAAAAGGTAATCTTGGGAGGTAGTTTTGATAGTTTGTTGATTTTTTTTATTTTTTTTTTTTAATAGGAGCATTCTTAAAGCATCTTGGAATCTAAGACACAGGGTAAGGAAAGAAAGAGAGGAAAGGAAAATGGAGTGGGGTTATTAAAATGCCTCTTGGATGCTTTTTTTTTCCAGGCAGCTTAAAATTTATTTCCATTTCTTTTTTAATACAATAATTGGCTCTTCCCTTGCTTCATCCCTGTGGATAATTGAATGGAAAGTTTCAGAGATTGGGTTTTGGGGAGGGTTTATAGGAAAAAGAAAGTGATGGCCACTGAGATAGCAGAAGGTGTCACCCGAGGAAATATTGCCATCGTTTTGTCCTGGGAAGCAAGTGGCAGTTTCCACTGCACCTCTCAACAGAACAGGTTTTTGCTCCATCATTGGCACCATTCCCACTTTTTTTTTCCACAGAAATCTTCACAGAGGTGCTTTGGTTTTGTTGTCTTGGGTTTTTTTCCCCTCTACCACCTTTATTAAGCGTGGAGGAGATGGGATTTTGTGGTGAGCCCGTGACAGATAAAGGAGGGTGTTCTGTGGGGATGGAAGTGGGGTGGGAGAGATGGGGTGTGACAGGAGGTGATGGCTCTTCTTCCCTGAGTGTAGCATGTGTGTGTGTTAGGGGATTGGCTGTTTGGACACTTCTCTAAATGGATTATCCATCAAAGTGGCTTGTTAACCATTACCAGTGTGTTTTATTTATCTACCAGTGTATTTTACCTGGAGCTTACCTCACACAAATGTGAAGTTTCAAAGAGAATAGGGAGCAGTTGTTTGAGCAAGCAAAGAAAATAATCCTGCTCCTGTGCTTCATCTCAGCCCCATTTGCAAGTCTGCTCTAGCACAACATTCTTAAGAAGCTCTTTTCCCAAGAGGTCCTTCTGCAGAGGAAGAAACGTTTGGCTTTTGTGGTTTGGTTTGGATTTTTTTCCTCGTCTGCTGTTAAAAAGCTGGGCAAAAATGTGCAGGGTAGAGCTTGTTCCTTTATATGAAGAAGCTGGATAAGACATCCAGATCGTGTCACCAACTCATGGAGTGGTGACAAGTGCCTTGCAAGTGCCCTCTGTCCCATGGTGGGCTCTGCTGGCCCTGGAGCTTGCTTTGCATCTGGTGGTGCTTTCCTGGTCCCAGGGCTGCAGATGTGAGCTGTGAGGTGGCCAGGGTGCCAGTTCTACTGAGGCCTCTGTGAACACACAGAGGATCAAAGCATTTCCATAGAGTGTATCTGGGCTACTCACAGCCCGGGATGGAGATGCTGGGTTGTCTGTCCAACCATCCTTGTGTAGCCTGGGACCCCTGCTCAGATCTTGCACAGCTGAGATGAATTGTGTCAGGGCAAGGTGCTTTTTGAGATGCAAAGAAAGGCCTGTTCAGGGAAGAGTCACTGTTGAAAAGGGAGGTTACTTTTAATTTCTTGTACTGTGACTATTTAAAAGTATTTTCTTTTTTTTTTCATCCTTAATGGCATTCTGGCTCGTTATAGGAATTAAGCACTGCGAGTTAAAATAACAAATCTGCACTATGCATTGCTGGGTTTTAAATCAAAATGGCATTCTTTTCTTTCTTTTCTTTCTTTTTTTTTTTTTTTTTTTTTTTTGTGGTGAGCCCATAATCCTTTCTTTCATACAGTTTGATGCTAGCCAGCTCCTGCTTCCCGAGGCAGAACCATTAGATATCAAAAATATAATTGCTCTCTATATGAGCGCTCCTTTGTAGCCCATCCCTTTCATGTTTTGAGGCTGCAGCACTTTTATTTCTTGCAAAATATTCTATTAAGTTCTTCTGAATTGTGGATCCTGGCCTCGGCAGGTAAGAGGTCAGAGCTCTGTTGGGGTACAGAGGAGAAGTTGTGGAGGTTTGGGGTTGGGATTCGCTTCCTAGCGTGGCAGCTGGAGACGGGCACGCGGCGTTGTCCCATCGATGCCCATTGGCAGCTCTTCAGCCACAGTTCCCCACCTGGCACCCGAGGTGGAAACGGGTTTGGGTGAGGCAGAGAATAGTAATGGCTCATCTTGCACTAGCTCCAGTGCCAGAGGTTTGGAACCCACAGATGCTGGAAATATTCTACGTGCCCTTTGACGTATCACCGGGAGCGTCGCTTCGCCTCGTCCCGCTCCTACCTACCTAGAGGTGTCTATTTGTGCAGACAGGTGCTTTAGAACCTCGGGGTGTCTTTTTGTTGTTGGTAGGGGTGGTTTTTTCCCTTCCTTCCTCGCTGGTTTCCATTCTGTATCTGTAATTAAAAGCACTGCAGAGACCTGCAGAGCACGACACCCTCCTGCCCGCCGGGAGCCGCGGCTGGGTGCCGAGCTGACCTGTTCCGCAGCCCAGCGGTTGCTCCTCTCCTTCCAAAGGTTAGAATTATCAAAGCCCCAACACACAGACATTTCCTTTAATAATCCAGCCCCGTTCTCTCTAGGCTGCCAGAATTCAGAGCGTCTGGTGGTTTCCATGGAGAGGGATATTTCTCACAAGGCCCAGCTATTTTTGCAGACTGTTTTGTAACGTATCTGCACTGGCGGGTTTGGTGCCGTCTCTGCTCTGCTCCCCGAGCAGCCTGGGGAAATGCTGGCAGATCCCCCTTCAGCTCTGGGGAAGGAGCAGGCCAAGGGCCTGGATCTCTAGTGGTTTTGGAGGGTCAAGACGCTGTCTTTTGAGCTGTCCCCTTGGTTTTATTGCATTTTGAAGGAGGGTCTCTGAGAGGTGAGGCTCCTCCTGGTCTGCTCCACCAAAACAGTGCCACTAAGACCCCACAAAGGTGATTTTGCTGCTGCTGTAGAGTGGACTCTCCACAGGCTGAGTTCAATCTGGTGTTTAATTGACAGCTAGACTTTCTCCAATTCTCTGATAATATATATGAAGCTTCATAGAATCATTCAGGTTGGAAAAGACCCTTGGGATCATCCAGTCCAATCATTAACTCTACTCTACAAAGTTCACCTCCAAACCACATCCAAACAACCCTTAAACCCATCCAGGGATGGTGACTCAACCCCCTCCCTGGGCAGCCTGTGCCAGTGCCTGAAAGTTTTGTCTCACAAATGCCATTTCTTTTTCCTTAATTGTCTAATTAGAACATAAATTGCACTCCTGGTGCCCAGCTCCTTCCCCACTTTCTTCACGGGGCTGCAAGAAGAGAAACCTCAGCAAGACTGACCAGACAATGTCCTCTTTTTGGAGCTTGTCCTCTATTGCTTTGGTGTTGTCCACTACAAGTTTAATTACTGCCTGAGAAATACTTTTCTCGACTGGAGCCAAAATCTAGGATTTAAGCCAAAGTAAATTAACAGTTCTCAGAAAACCTGGAGTGCCCAAGCCAAGAATTTCAAGGCTTTTAGGCATCTCTCTGTTATTGGCAGGCATCTCGTGATGTCATGTGGTAGAACAAATGGACACCAAAAAGCTGAAGTCAACGTTGTGCCAGTTGAGCAGGGAAGATTAAAACCAGTTTTAATTTAGGGAGGCCAAACTGGAAATCATGATTACACCCAGAAATTGTGGGGTTATTTCGTAAGCCACAGCCCTGCTTTGCATTAGTGGCAGATTTCCAACCTCCATTCTTGGTTACCTAAATTCACACTGTAGTGTTTGTTCTTTTAGTTTAGGAGCAGAGGGATTACTGATTGTGAAGCTGGCTTTGACTAATTTTATGTGGGTAATTTTTACTGTTCTGCTGGTCATCTTCACAAAGGGGCATCACAGAGCAGCACTAGAAGATGCTTCCCATTGGCCTTGCTAACCAGGGTGTTCCATCTGAGCAGGAGGAGAAACCTCTTTGGTGTGAGGGTGTCAGAGCCTGCCCCAGGCTGCCCAGAGAGGTTGTGGAGTCTCCTTCTCTGAAGAGATTCCAAACCCACCTGGACACTGCACTGCTGGGCCCCCTGCTCTGGAGGGGGATGGAGTAATGGGGGTGGCACCAGATGATCCCCAGAGGTCTCTTCCAACCCCTGTGATTCTGTGTGTGTGTGCACGTGGTCTTCTCATAATGATAATTTTTTTTAAAGGTGAAATTGTGTCTTGAAATGTTTGTTGAAGTCTCCATCCAGTTAAGTGCTCAAGGAAGGAAATGCTGAAAGCAAAGCAAATCCTGCTCCATCAGCTTCACTCCCTGGGTGCAGGGAGGGGAGTCACTGGTTGGGATGGGACAGCACCATCCTACCCCAGCCCTGCCTCTGGGTCTCACCATGTGGGTGAGGCTGTGGTGCCATTTTGCTCCTCCACCAATTCCACCCACATCAGAGGTGCACAATGGACTGGAGCCAGTGGGCAAATGGTGGGGTGAGCTGGGAGTGAGGTGAGGAAGTAGTGTGTGATGGTGGAACAAAGGAAGCAGGTAGTTTTGTGCTTGGTCAAAACTAAGAAAGAAACATCTGCTATCTTTTTTTGGTTCTTTTTTTCTTTTTTAAATGACTTTTTTTTTTAATTGGTTGGAATAAATTATTCAATATGTGTACGTGCATTGTCACAAAATGCCTTTGTTCCTGTGGGAAAACGAGGTGGCCTGGGAAGAGTCCCCCTGAAGTGGACCCGTGTGCCTGTGTTACGTGTCTACCTAATAACAGAAAAGATGCTGCTGAAGGGAGTTTTCTGGGTGTAGCTGTGACAGAATCCACAGAGAAGAGAGAAATTATGTATTACAACCAATGCGAGTGACTGAATTCCTTGTTTTGATGTTTACTGCGGGTGTCAAGGATGTATAAATGCAAACAGCACATTCATGAATTATTTTGGGTTGCGAGTAGGTTTCTGAAGAAAATAATTTGTAATGAGCTTTATTTATGCACTAGGAATAAAGACGGGATTAGGAGAATATTGAACTGTAAATGCACTGGTGATTTTGGGCTTTTGTGCAGAGCACAGAGAATCTCATCATCCAGCTCTGCTCTGCTCTTGAATATGCAGAGCTGGCTGTGCCTTTTCTGCAGCAGCTATTTTCGTTTGCAGCAGTCTGGCCTTGAGTCTGGGAAGCAATGTGCCGCTTGCTGAGTAGGCACCGTGCCCCCCGGGGGGCCTCTCCCCACGGTCCTGCCCCTGGCTCTGCCATCCTGGCATGACCCAGATGGTTCCTCCCCGGCCTTGGTGGCTGCTTATTTCATCTCATGCCAGCCCTGGGCTTTGGATGTGGTTGTGCACGTGGGTTTAGGCTCCAGCCTCTTCAAGGCTGGAAGGGGTCTCACGGGTGAGGAGGGCGACTGGCACTTGGGCAGCCGAAGGGGTTGAATCAGAAGCTGCTGAGACTCCAGCATGGGGTCCAGTCTGTTTTGACAGGAGGGTGAGATACCATACCTGGAAGGTTTGCTTTCCAGAGCTGCAAAGATGATGCAGGAAGATCTCTGCTGAGGAAAGGCTGAGAACCCCTGGCTGTTCATCCTGGGAAGAGCAGCCTGAGAGGGAAGCTGAGCAATGGTGACATCTCTGCAGGGTGGGTGCCAAGCAGAAGGGGCCAGGCTCTGCTCAGTGGTGCCCTGGTATAGAATGAGAGGTGATGGCAGCAGGTGAAACACAGAGAATTCCACCTCAACATGAGGAAATACTTCACTGTTAGAGTGAAAATGCTTGGAATAGGCTGCCCAGAGAGTTTGTGGAGTCTCCTTCTCTGGACACTTTCCAGACCCAGCTGGATCTGTGCCTGTGTGAGCTGATCTAGGTGACCCTGCTCTGGCAGGTGGGTTGGACTCAATCTCCAAAGGTCCCTTCCAGCCCCTCCCATTCTGCTGGGTTGACAGGGCTGTGTCAGCAGTGACTTGCTGAGTCTACCACGGGTCTTTCCCTTGCGCATCATTTTAAGGATGCGTTTTTTAGACAGACTGAAAGGCTCGTGTGTGATGAGCTGGAGTGCCATGGACAGTCTTGGTGTATGTGAAGAACAGCACCTCCATCTGAGGTATTTTACCTGGAAATATGCTGGAGCACCTCTAGAATAGCTGCATCCACACATCACCTGTGGCCAGGGGCTAATTCACTAAACTCTTCTCTTAGGGTATACCTGGGTCCCTGTACTGCTCAGCTCTCCTTTCCTGCAAAGAAAGGAGGCATCAGCTAATTTTTGGAATCATGTTAGATGAGGGAATTTTCTCCTTGCTGTTGCATTTTCCCAGCACTGTTGAACATCCTTCAGTGATGAGGGTACTGGAGCCATAGCACATGGAGCTCTGAGAGCACTTCCAGCCACATTCTCAAGTTCAAACAGGTGCAGACAGCAAATCTTTTTTTCTTAGCTAGTTGAAGGCTCTTCAAGCAGTTGCAGATTTGATTTCCATTTGCCTGTTTACACATGCCAAGCCAAGGATTTGGCAGTGCTGGGACCAGTGGCAAGCCATGTGTTTTGGGATAACCTGTTGTATTGCTTGACATGATCCTAACCAGTTGTGCTGCTATAAATCAGGTTCATTGAGGAAGCAGCTGCTTAAACTCCACCCATACCCCCGACCATCAAATGTACTTTGAATGAATCTTGGTTTCTTTTAGCTGATGTAACCCTCCCAGTTCCAGGATCACCAGTGACATTCTCAGACCACTGTGGATGTCACTGTTATTTTTACTTTATTTTTGTGTTCAGGTTTTTTGTTGTTGTCATTGTGGGTTTTTTTTGTTTTGCTTTGGTTTCATTTTTTTCTGAGCTAATTCTTTAGCTGGAAATTCATCCTTTTTAGCCTTCTAGCTTTTGCAAACCAGCTCGTCGGGCTGCCTGGAACTGTTACTTTCACTTTAATTTAGTCACCTTGAAAGGGGACTGCCAAAAACAAAGGCAGGATTCAGCGATACGGATCAGCTTACACCAAATCAGCATTGTTGCCTGAGAAGATCTCTTGCAGTGAGAGAAGCTTGAAACCTGCAGGGTGTCTTTTTATGAAAAAAGCAAAATACATACTTATTTGTATGCAGAGACCACCTAGGGGAGTTTCTTTTGAATTTTGCACTGGTTTAAACACTCATTGATGTGAGCGCTTAGTGCAGGAGCAAGGACAAATAAGATGTACAGTAGCTGAAGGGCCATTTTTGTCTGGAGGTGCACAGGAGTGGAGTAAACAAGGTTCTTTAGAATAAGGGGAAGGAGGAATAACTGTAGGGACATGTCACCTGCCAGCACGCTGGTCCAGGACCTCAGAGCCTGGAGCAACCTTGTCTTTACATCTTTAAACAGCTGATGCATCTGCTTCTGTAAGGTGCTGCCTCAGCTAAGTAGAATAAAGACTGTAGGTGAGGGGTAAGTGTGAGTTAATAATTATTTGTGTGTTTCTTGATTAGATAATTAATTGCTGATGGTTTCTTTTTGTCCTTCTTCGCCTCGTCGATGTCCAGCTCAATCCCAAATCCTTTCTCAGTAGCTAGTAAGTTTCTTCTAGGCTTGACTACCCTTCCTGGTGTGGAACAGGCAGGTTGCCCACCCATGTATCTCACTAAATTGATTTTTTTGGGGAGTGGGGGAATTGCTGCTTTGTTGTGATGTTCACAAGAACCCCCAAAACACGGTCAGAACCAAGGAGTATATTTAAACCTGGACTGGGATTGATTTTTATGTCCAAGAAAGGCCACGTTTTATGGTTTTTGTACCAAGTTTTGTGTCTCCAGTTCCGTGGTGTGAGAGTAACTGTTTTACTGAAGTCTCAAAGGGAGGTGAAAATAGAGCTACAAGGATTCCCAAAGAAAAAGTATTTGGTGTAACTTCTAGAAATGAGAAAGAAGGTACCTGTGGTTCTTTCAGGATCCACTTGGACCTCTCAGTTTTATTTTCTATGGTGCTAGTGCAGTAAAATGTAAAAGTTGGGCAGAAGTTCTTATCTGAAAGGCTCAGAAGGTGTTGTGTGCTCAGCACACTGAACCAAGACAACTCTAGAGCAGATTCTAACGAGCTTTTCAGACCTGAGCCGTAGCTCAGGAATTCATTTGATGTATTCAAAAGCAGCAGGAGGAAATGGCAGTTGGGCAAATGATGGCCACTGAAGTGGTGTTGAAAAGATCACTCTGTAACCCACCCCAAGCCCAGCACCACTGCGTTAGCCTGGCGGGATGGAGCCAAGGGGACCTGAGAGTTTTGGTAAAATTTCTGAAAAGCCTTTAAAAAAAAAAAAAAAAAAAAAAGAGCTGAGAGGTCGTTGTGCATCTGGATACCCTCCCCAACCAGGCTTTTGTATTTAGAGTTTATTTTTCAGTGCAGGGTTGTGCTCAGGAGTTAAGAGCAGCCGTGAGCTTGGCCTGTAGGTTTACCTGCCCAACGCCCTCCCCTCCACCCTTCAGAAGGCCTTGGGAGTCTCAGATTGGAAATTCTTGGATTCTTCCTCAAAATAGTTGAGAGGAAGGCTGCTGTGGTGTGGGATGGGCTCGATTTAAAGCTGAGGGGGAGGCCTGTAGGCTGGAGATAAATACATATATATGTCTTTATATATAAAGGCCTTCCAGGCCTTTTCTTCTCTGCCCCTGGGATGGTGGGGCCATGCCAAGGGGTGCTGCCCTTACCCCATTGACTCAGACCACTCATCCAGAGCAGGTCCTGGCTCTGCATTCCTTATTTAAGAGTTAAAAAAAAACCCCAAAGCACCAAACCATGTGCTTCCAGGGCTGAGGTGAAAGCCTGTGGGGGTGGGAGCTGGGGCAGTGAGGTGCCAGCTGTGCTCTGCTCTGGGGGCTATCTGATGCTTTAGAGGATGGCTCTTTGAATTCCTCTGAAAGGTTTGATTGTTTTTGTTGTTTTTTAAATGGCCTCAATCACCGCGGTTTGTAGCATTGATTCCCGGCTGCCTTTTCCCCAGAAGGTGCTGTTACACGTGAATAGACCTTTCAAATTCAGCTCCATTGAAAATAATGGAATTAGGCTGTGCTGTTGTTCCCATTAAGGAAATCAATCTTGTTTTGAAAACCCCTGTGCTTTTGAGAAGAGCAGAACCTGACAGGAGGATCTTACCTTTCTGCTCAGGCTGAATTCCTCTGGAGACATCTGCCCTCGGTGGGCATCCCTCCACGTTTGCCTGGCTTGGGGCAGATTCGTTGTGAGTTTAGATTTGGCATTTCCACGAGTGGTTTTAGGCTGTTGCTTTCCTTAGTTTTTAATGTTGATTTCTTTCCACTCTTCCTTTATGGTTTATGACAAGTCACGGCCGAATAGCCACGTCCTCCCTGGGTTTATTTTTGGTGGTGCTGTCCTCGCTGAGCATCTTCAGCAGACTGTGTTTCCAAACAGATCCCTGCTTCCCCTCTGGTACCTGCTCTGCTCTGTTCATTCACAACAGCTTATCGCCGCTGTTGGGTTTGCCATGGCCTCTTTCCAGGGCTTCTTAGCCCTTTCAGTGTCAATTCTCTGCTTTCCAGTCTTGGATTCTGAGTCGTGGGGATGCCCTCAGTGATTTGTTGACTAGAGGCTGTGGATCCCTCCAAGCCGTGGATTTCTTCCTGACATCCCCGAGTAATTCAATGTTGTGTTGGCTGCTTTGCTTTCCTTACTTCCTTTATCCCTTCTGCTGTATTTTTATATATATATATATCTCTAAAACCCCCTATACATATGTAAAACAAACAAGGAAGTTTCTGCAGAAAATAAATCATTGTTAGAGAGGGCAAAATGACACAAAATTGGCAGCTTTACAGAAGGTATGATGCCTTTGATTGATTAGTTGTCAAAGAACTGTAATGTACTAAACATGATGAAGATTAAGGATGGTAAAACGGTTAAAATTCAAGTTGCATAAGTGTTTGGTGTTAGGTTTAGAGCCTTTTCCAGAATGCTAATTTTGAAAATGCCAAGTATTTGTTTTTCTTTCTTTTTTTTTTTTTTTTTTTTTTGCTATTCCTGAGGAGCCCTCTAAATGTTTTGGAAAATTTGAGTTCTTAAATAAAAAAAAAAAAAGAAAAGCCAACAAACAAACAACAAACAAACACTCTTCTGAAAGTATTTAGTATTCACAGTTTATTAATTAGGTAGAGACATGTTATTTTTCTTTTTTGTGATTAATAGTGAGCTTCTGAGATGCATTAGACACTATTTACAGAAACCGAGCACCAGAAATAATAGCAGCATTATCCTGAACCTCCTAATTACTCTCAGGGTCCGATTTTACATTGTAGCTAATGTTCAAGAAATAATAGCAGCATATTTTTCAGCAAATAATTATTTAGGTATTTAGATAGATACATGTGCAGCAGGAGAAAATATTAGTTAAACTAAACAATGCCTTTTGAGGGAACTAGGAATGCTGGGTTTTGTTTGTTTGCTGGGGTTTTTTCAAAACCTATTTCTTTTTCTTTTGTGAGGATGCTCTCCTCTCCCACTGTCTCATTCCTCCTTTTCTTCTAGCAGGCAGGAGCTCACAGAAGCAAATACCTGGGCTTTGTAGGGATTGGAGTTCTCCTCAATGCTCTGCATAAGTAACCTTTCAGAGCCTTTCACTGCTCTTATCTCCTATCAGGGGATGCCTGCTCGCCCTCCATCTGCTCTGCTTCCCCTCTTCCAACTGCTGATAAATCCTCTTTTACTTAACAAAGCGGAACAGAAAGGAGCCTGTGGACAGCCCAACCTGAGATCCTTCCCCTCTGAGCTGCAGGGAGCCATCAGGTGAACTTCTTCAGGAGGACTCTGATCATTCTTTGCTTGGTCTGGCTGATGCACAGCCCCAGACCATAGAGCACCAGCCGTCTTGGCCCCTCTCCTCCCTTAGTGAGGCACAACTTTCTCACGTGTGGCCAATTCTCTTCTCACCAGTTGCCTTTAACAAGAGCCCTCTTTGAGCTTGTGCCCTCAGCTTCCCTTGCTCCTTTCCTAACTGCTCCAATAGATACCCTGCCTGCTTCCCCAGGGAGGCTTCTCCACCTCTGCAGATGCTGCCCTATCTTTCTTCATCGTCTCCTTTGCCACGATGCTGAAGAGGTGAAAAATCCCCAGCTGAAATGCCCCAACCTTGACAACACTTAAGCTGGTGACAAACGACTGTCATATTGACCAGTGTAGTCTGCTTGTTTCTATTCCTCTCTTCCCTTAAGCAGTGATGTAAAGTTGGATTGAGAGCTGTTAGGAAATCTTCTCTCTGTTCAGTGCTCGTGTGGCATCAAGAGCTGGGACTCGTGGTCAGCTCTGCTCCTGGGGAAGACCAAGGAAGGTGTTTTTGGATGTGCTGGCAGATGATAGGGACCCTCAGGCTCATCTGGCCGTGGTCAAAACCTGCAGCCTTCAGTGGGACTTGGCTTTTGAAAGCTGCCCTGTGTTAGTGGAGGTGACGAGAGCCCGTGTTTTCCTTGCAAAGACAAGCTGAGCAGTTTAAAGCAGGGATTTTGTTGTTAGGCCCCTGCCAGTGCAACGGGTTTTTGTGTCATCCACGGATGCCTCTTGCTGTGAAGACACGCATGGTGAGCTCTAAATTTGCATTTGCTGTAGCTGTGCTTTGCTGCTCTCTTTGGTGTGTGGAAGGGAATGAGGCTTTATCTTCCCAACACCCATCTCAGGTGCTGTGTGTGCTGCAGACCTTAAGCAAAGGGATGGCACAGAATGGGTAAAACCCTGAGGGAGAAGGTTGGCAGAGGGTGGAGGAGCCAACTCTAGTTTCCTCTGTCTTCTTTTATCCACCTTTCACCTTCTACAGTTTTTTTGGGTTGCTGATCATCTCTTCTGCATCTGCTGCTGGTCCAGAGTTCATTTTGGGGGCAGTCCTCAGCACTGCACTGGTGGAAGTGGCATCATGAGGATGAGAAGCTCATGGTGGCACGTTGGTGCCTAGGCTGAGTTTGTCAAGTCCTGCTGAGGAGGAAAGGGCTCCGTGACTGGCAAGCAGAGATACAAGTCACTAAACTACCCTAAGTGGGGAGCTCTGAGGTGTCATTTTCAGAACTGCATTTCAGAGTGTGGCAGCTCTTTAAACTGATTCCAGTAATGAATAATTAAAGCATAAAATACAAGAAGAGTAAATATTTCATTAAAATACTAAATAGAAACTACAAAATCTGTCGAAGACAAAGAAGCTTTGTGATTTGGTTTGGGTTTGGTTTTTTTTTCCTTTTTTCCCCTTTCCTTCTTTTTTTCTTTTTTTTTTTTCTTTCATTTTTTTCTTTTCATTTCCTCCCCATTTTATTTTCTTCCCTCTCCTCTTCTCCTACATGAAGAAACCTGGTCTGAGCAGAAGGAAGCAGGGGGATGTGCAGCTATCAAGCCACTGTTGGAGGTCAGAAATTCCTCCTTACTTATTAACCAATCTCTTCTGAATCATCCTTCATAGATTAACTTGTGGATATAATGATTCAGATGATATCACACAGTGTTCCTTTCCTGGGAATGTTTGTAGACCTTGTAAACACGAGTGGCTGGGAAGCTTCATAGCTTTCTGTTGAGAGAAAAATGTGTGTTTGAGCTCCAGACAGAAGTTATGTGTTCAATAGTAGTTAATTAGTGGCTAAACCACATGACTATGTGGAGTTGCATTGCATATTTGCTATTAAAATTAATAAAAGCTTCACAGAAAATGGCTGATAAAAAACATTGAATGGTAGGAGTCTTGAAATAGAAGCAGCAAAGCAAGTCCTTAGTTTTTCCAGGTTCCCCCTTCACCCTTGTAACAAGTACTGGACTTTTAGTGAAAGTAAGACTTTTTTAGGGGTCTGTGTTGTTAGAAGGCAAATTAGATACTGGTCAAGGCTGTGTTTATTGGTCAAGGCTGTGTTTATTACTCAAGACTGGTAATTGCAAAGGGCTGCTCATTTCCAAGAGGTATTCAAGCAATCCCTGCTTAAAGCCCAGCAAGGATGACTTAGATAATGAGTAGAATTGGTAGAGGGAGAATGAGCATTCAAGGTTGATGAAGATCTAATTTCCATTTAAAAATGAACCCAAATCTAATCTGAGGAATTAGAAGCAATAAGGACGATGCGTTGCAGGGTATTTATAGGCTGTGTTGATCTTGCTGCTTCTTGGAAGTCTCCCAGGTCAGGAGGACCTGCCTCATACCCCATCCAACGATGGCAGCAGATCTGAATGTCATTGCTGACGTGGGCCTGGTGCTGACGTGGTCACAGTCATCCCTCTGCCACCCTTCCCAGGGGCCCATGGCTGCAATGTGCACCGGGACAGGTTTCCCCAAGCCTGAAATCCTGACTCGGTTTCTGATCTTTTCTTCCCATGATTGTACCGAGTGTTGGCCAAAGCCTGATTAGTCCCTGATTAGTCCCTGTGGCTTTGATGTCAGAGGTCAATTGATGAAAAGACCCAACTGCTGCAGCATTGTGTTTTTAAGCTCTTGGATCCCTGAGTGGAGCCCCAACATCTGGGATAAATTGAGTGCCTACAAGAGTTCAACAGCAGACAAGATGATTATTTAAATCATAATAACAGAACAGTGAAAGCAACAGAGCTGAATATGAATGTGAGATCCCAGTGGTCTCTGATCACTTGTGACTGGGAGCCTGGGGGACCTTCCAGAGGTGCCCAAGCAAGAGGAGACCAAGGGGACAATTCTTTATACACAAAGCAATGCATGGCATGGAGTGGGAGAGGGGCAAAGGGAAGCTTTGGGCTCACCAGCATGGGGCAAGTGGCCCACCTGCAGATTTAGGGGGGTTCTACATACGTGGCCTTCTTGGGCCACTTTTCTTGACTCTTAGATCTGAGTTTGGGCCGCTTTTCTTGACTCAGATCTGCCCAAAACCCTGTTCTAGGCACTAAGCCCCACTCTATGTTCAGCCTCTTCACCAAAGTGCTTAAGTGGCTCCTTCAGAAGAGTCCCAGGGGAGTTGTGAGGAGTGGCTGATGCTTGTCAGGCATTTGAAGATGAAATACGCTGCGTGTGAACGAGGTTTTGCTTTCCTTGGATTGAACTCGGATGCCGAGGTGATGAGCGTGGTATAAATATCTTGAGAGAGAAATGCTGAGCATCATAATTTTTATTGATCTTGGAAACTAAAAGACCTTTTACTGCTTCCTGCTTTTTTTTTTTTTTTTTGGTGTCTGATCACTCATTTTTGTCCATCCAGTAGTGCCATTAGCTCTCCAGCAGGGGATACCGGGAGGAGGATGCTCTTGTTTTAGTGATTCCTGAAATAATAGTTGATTTCTTCCAGTTGTTTGGTTTAAGGTAAGAACAAATGGTGGGTAACTTTTGGTGGCTTTGCAGAAACAGTCATTTCTGGGTGAGTGCTTTGGTTTATTTATGATAAACCTCTGCTTCAAAGACCTTTTAAAATTTGATTGGTTTATTTTACTTTATTTAAAATACAGACATAATTTAAAGAAAAAAAAAAGTGTCTAGAAGCAATGGCTTTTATCCTTGAGAGAAGCTTTTTATAAATGTGATTATTTTGATGTGTTTTTTTCTGTCCCCTAAACAAAACCCCCTAATTATAAAGGATTGCAGCTTTCAGATAGCTCTGGTATGATTTAATTCACCACTCACTATCATTATCTGAGTCATTCCTGGGGAAGAAAATACAGAGTACCTCTGCTAGATAGGCTGCAGGAGGACTGGTAGTTCTCTACCAGAGTTGTAGAGGTATCTTGGTTTGTTCCTAAGATGCTAAGAACACTTTCAGCTGAAGGTATGTGAACAGTCCTATGGTTATTAGTCCTTGTGCTAACTTGGTTTTTAAACAATTATTATGACTTTTTTTTAAATCTGTAGCTATCTCTGACATTTTGAGCTGTCTTGATTAAATGCCCTTTACTTCAGGGAGTCTTTTGTTAGCTGAAAGCACAAGAAATGGTCAGGGTTGGACTTGTCTGTGAACTGTTGGGATGGAAATACACATTTATTGAGGAGCTCCTGTTAAGTATCTTACAGATACTGATGAATAATTCAGTGCTACTCATAGGGACACTGTGTCTTGTGCTGGGACACCAGTGCTGGAGCATCTCTGCTTGCATTCCTTTCACCACAGTTGTGTCTCAGCCCTGCCCCAGACTCCACAGCTTGAGAAGGCTCTGTCCTGGAGGGATGGAGTTGGGTGAGTGACCTGCCTGAGGTTCTAGTTCACTAAATGGGCTGGAATGACTCTATGAAATACAGAATTCCTGTTTCTGTGGAGCAAGAGGAGGGGCTACCATGTTGAGCAAGCAGTTGTCCCTTCAGATCTGGCTCCAGAAGCAGCAGTGCATTTTCTTTTTATTTCTCCTTTTTTACTGGTATGTGCACAGAACATTGAAACATTGCACTTGAGGGGGAAAAAACCCCAACCCCTCACCCCCCAATTTAAACATTAACTATTAGTTCTGAGTCATTTTAATGTTCAATGGGCTGTAATTAAACACCCAGTGAACACAAAATTAGGTCATATATTATGTAAATAGGATGAGACATCCACTAGCTCTAGCAACGAATGCTTTGGGGCCTTTAAGGGTACCATTTGTGACTGGGCTCTTGAAGCATAATTGCTTCTGTCTGACCCTGATTTCCTTCTCTGTCACATGCCCACCTGAATGCTGAGCAAAGACAGAGGAGGGCATGTGGAGAGACCAGGACAGGTCACCTTCTGCCTCCAGTTGTGGCCACCAAAGCCTCCCCATCACCCAGTCTGAGGTGGGTTCTCCAGGGGGTGAGATGTTAGTGGACTTCTCTTGTCTGCTGTGGTCCAGTTGTGTGACTTGGGTGCATCCTTCAGATGCAGGCAGAATTAATGTAGGTCTTAAAAATCAAAGTGAAATATTAATTGATGTTTAAGTGTTAGGCTGGGAGCACTCAGCACTGCCCAGGATCTTGTCTGTAAATCCCAACAGGAGCCTCTGCCTGCAGCAGGCAGGTGGAGAGGAACAAGAGCATGTCAGGAGGTGCTGGTGGGTGAGTAGGGAAGCAAGAAGGAAAAACTCTTAAGTAGTTAACTATCATTTTCACCATGAGATAGGAAGAATCTGGATATCTTGAATTGTCATATCTGGAGTCCTTGGGAAAGGACCTCAACTCTGGGCTCTCAGCAGCTGAATGCCACACTGGCATGTGAAAGCATCAGGTGCTTCTCTCAAATGATGGAGTTCTCCCTGGCTCTGCCTTGGTGTGACTCCCTTGGGAATCAGGGTTTCAAACTTGCTGTGTGCAGCCCAGTATTTAGAGATGAAAAGCTCATTTATCTGCAGCCCTTTGAGGTTGATGGATGTCCTGCAAAGGTGGATGGCTTCCAGGAGGTGGTGGCTGTGATGCTGGGCAGGGGATGTTAGTTACTGTTTGCTTTTGGTAATAATAACTGCTGGGGGAGGAAAAAAATGAGTCAGAGTGGACTCTCTGAGGACCAAATATTTCACTTTCAAACTTCTTTCTAGCTGGGTGGGTCAGGCTTGACTGCTTTCAGCTCCCTACAGTCGAGAGGCACAGATTTGGCTTATCCAGCAGTGCTGGGCTTGCTAAGTGGTTGGCAGACACAGAAAAGCGAGGTGCTGTTCATGCAGCAGTGGATAAGGGGTTGGAAAGCCTTGGGTTAAGATTGCAAGAGCCTGAGAGGGAAATTAAAGTCGTGGAGATAACGATCATGGGACCTAATGCTGCTCTCTGCTGAGAATGCCAAAGCCCAGGTTGTCAGGCGTGCAGAAGCCCAGTTGGTGATCTGGAAAATAAGTGCAGATTGAGTATGATCGTCTTGGGGGGGGGGGGGAATCTGGTGAATATATTGATGGAGAAGCAAAGTGCTGCCTGAGCTTCTCCCAGGGTGCTGCTGGAGCTCCCCAGAGGCCGGGGGGAGATTTTGAACCACGTGCCCTAAGAGCATCGTGTTCACAGATTCACAGAATCACAGATATTAGGGGCTGGAAGGGCCCTAGAAGATCATCTAGTCCAACCCCCCTGCCTGAGCAGGATCACCCAGACCAAGTCACCCAGGAACAGATCCAGGGGGGTCTTAAGTGTCTCCAGAGATGGAGACTCCACAACCCCCCTGGGCAGCCTGTTCCAGAGCTCTGGCACTCTGTGTTCGTTGAGCTGCTAAACAGGAGCTTCCCAGGGCCAAAAAAATCAGTGGTTATGTGACTTGAAACTGCCTCATGTTGCAAATCCAACAACAAAATAAAAGGGTTTTTTTGCTAAGTGTTGGGAGATCACTCAGTCTAAAATCTCAGGAGGTGATTTGAATGCTCTGCGTGTCATTCAAATCTGGCCTTTCTGCACATTTCCTAAAAAAAAACCAAAACAAAACAAAAAGAGAAAGGTTTTCAAATTGGCCTCACTGAAAAACATGCAGAGCACTCTGCCTCCTTACTGCCAACAGGTTATCACTTCATAAACCACTTTCCATTCATACACAAATGGGCAGAGAAGAGGAATCTGGGCTCTGCTTGGTGCCATGGGCCTGCATCTTTTCCCTCTCTTTCCTTTTTTGTTCAAGGAGAATGAGATTTTTTAGGTTAAACTGGTTTTGCCAACCACATGGGTAGTGAATAGATAACATCTTCTCAGTTGCACTCACAGACAGGTTTTTTTCCTCCAGCAATGGGGGTTTTGTGTGCAGCTGCTGACAGAAGATTTTCTTTGCCTCACAAAGGCCTCAGTGGAATTTTTCCCCATCCACAGGAGTGTTCCTTCAGCTCACTTTTGGGTTGACATCCCTGGGAATCATTCCTTCTCGAATTATTCCCACTGATTTCCTCCAACCCATTCAACATCTCCTCTCAGAAAAACAAGAAAATATTACAATTATATTACCTAGCATAGAAAAATTCCCATCCTGACCTTTTCCTCTGCATTTTTGCAGTTGTCTTGTCCCACTTTCCCCTCCCTGGGATGCCAGTGATGTGTCCCACTGCTCCGGGCTGGGAAGCCCTTGGGAGGGCAGACACAACATCATTCCCAGCTGTGCCTGCTCGTGGTTGTCCCTTTGCTCTGGGAGGGCTATAAAAAGGGGTAAGTGAATGAAATGTTATTTTTTTTTTCTGTCTGCTTTCATGCCAGATCTGTGTTGTGCCCTGGTCTTGGTCATTCCTTGCCAAGCACTGTGGGAATCTCTGTCCAGTGTGTCTCCAGTGGGTTTATTTGCTTTGCAAGAGGAGGAGGAGTTGCTTCCCCAGCTCTCTTTGCAAGGGTGACTCTGCACAGCAGACACCTTGTGTTACTCTGTCTCATCTTCTCATTTTTCTTGGGATTTCAATCTTTGTTTTCCTGATATGAAACCGGATGGATGCTGGAATTTTTCCTTTGGCCTCAGGCTTTCTGTAGTAGAAGAGAATTTGGAAACCAAGCCAAAAGATAATTTAATGTAATGCAAGTTCTGACTATTTACAAGATTAAACCTTATCTGATTTAAACTGTTTTTATGTTTTCCTTGAAATCCCCAAGAAGTGGATGGAGCCTATTGCTCGTGGGGGGTCTGTGACACCTCTGTGGGCACAACCCCAGGGATGGTTTTGTTGGGGGGGTGTCAGAATAATGCTTCTGGTGTCTCTGCTGTTCTTAGCTTGCATGGTGGTGTGTCAGCAAAGGAGGGTGCCTGGGCTGCTGGGCCAGCTCCTCTCCTGGCCAGGGAGATGCTTTGTGCCACGTGGCTCTCCTCATCAGCTGCTTGGTGAGAACCTTAGCTCTGGAGTTTTTGTGTCCTCATGCTGGGCTGGTGAATGGGGACGAGCAGAGGAGAAGGAAACCAGGGCCATTAACTCCTCCTGAGAAGGACAACACATTTGTTGTGCTAAAAATACCCAACTGCAGCTCTGAAACAACATTTCATGGCAGTGGCACTGAGCCGTTCCCGGGCAGTGAATGGTAGAGATGCAGATATCTGCTTGCAGAGTAACATGGGGTTCCAAAGCATCTTGAGGGTCCACGGAGACCATTGGACGTGCTGGAGTCTCCTCAGGGGAGAGGAGACTGGGGCTCCATCCAGCCTCAGAGGAGTTTTTGGTTTTGAGCAGCCCAGGAGCAAAGAGGTGGTGGGAGGAACACACCCTGTGGGTCTCCACCTCCCAGGCTGTGCTTCATTGTCTGCCTCAAACACTTAATTCTCCAGCAGCATCTTTGTACTGCAGGGGACTCCTGGGTTAACTCTGGTGCTTTCCCATGCTCTGCCAGCAAGCAGAGGAATACTCAGGTTTTTTTGATTACCTGTGAGGCTGCTGAGGAAATTTCAGTGCTTCTCTGTCTGGCCCATGCTACTGGTGCATTTACAGGCTGAGCCACACACTGGGACAAAACTAGGTCACGGGTAGACTCCTTACTGGACAGATGTTTAATTTTCCTGATTCACCCCCTCTCTTAAGCATCATAATTATGATTTTTTTTTTAATTTTTTTTTTTTAGGGGCAGCTGAATTTTGCTTGACCACGGCTCATTTTGCTTGTGGGTCCATCCGAAGGGTGAATTTTGGAGGTGCCAAATGCGAGGCTTTCATAGATGGGAGAAAGTGGGATATTTTGTCTTTGACTCGCAGTGGGAGGTCACAGCCTTTTGTGCTGGCAGCTCCGAAACCAGCACAAACTGGGGTGATTAGCTCCCTTTTCTAATGAGTACACAAAGCTGATTGTGAATGAGCCAGTGGGTTCATTGTGCAACCTTGGCCTGCGTTTAATCCTTTATGTGAGACCCCCTTTTACACGGGGACAGCAATTGGAATCCAATTTACACCGGGCTGGGCATTAAAGCTCCTTAGGCTGGCGATAGGACCAATCAATGCCATGGAAATTCAGTCGCCCTTAGGAGCCTCTTCCCCTCCCTCTGGCCACACTTTCTAACAGAGATGGAGCCCTGAAGTGGGAAACACTTTGTCTCCCTAACACAAGAATAAACAGTGTTCTCTCTCCTTGGCAAAACACATCCAAAGTACCTGGGAACAAGCAGGAGAGATCTTAAAAGTCCATCAAGAGACGTTAGGGTAATTTTGTGGGAACGACCACCTTGCTTTTAGTGAGAATTATCAGAATATGAAGATAAAAGGAAGAAGAAAGGGAGCTCCACATGTGGAGAGGCACATGAAAGGTTTGGGGAGAGGCTTTCTGTGCTGCACGGAGATATTAGCAGTTGGATTTTATGGGGTTTGTTGGTTTGTTTTTTTTTTGGCAAGCACCTTAATAGCAAGAAGAGCTTCTTGCTGTCTGGTTTTCCCTTTTAAGCAGAGAACTGGTTAAATTGCTTTTGGGGAGCATCGGAGATCAGTAAAGGACAAAGAGGAGATTTCACTGCATCACTTGTTTTCTTTTCAAGGAACACTGAGTGCTGATTAATCAGCCCCTCCCAGCATCCTTGGGAACTAGGTGAAGAAACTTCCCCACCTTGCAATTACAGGATATTAGGGGTTGAAAGGGACCTCAAAAGATCATCTCCAGAGCAGGGTCACCCAGATCAAGTCACACAGGAACAGATCCAGGTGGGTTTGGAATGTCTCCAGAGGAGGAGACCCCACAACCTCTCTGGGCAGCCTGTTGCAGGCTCTGGCACCATGAAAAAGTTTCTCCTGATGCTTACACAGAACCTCCCATGTCCTAGCTGCACCCCCTTCCCCTTGTCCTGGCATTGGTTGAGAGACTCAGAAAGAGAAAACCAATTTTTTTAGGAGCTGTCAGTGTTCAGGTACCAACGTGTGATGGGATGGAAGGATTTCAGATGCTCTGAGCATCCATCCTCTGGAAACCAAGCAGCTGAAATATCTCACTGGGGAGGGTCACAAATGGTAGTGCCACAAGCTGTGGGTTGCTCTGGGCAGTTTTAGCAGGTTGTGGCTTTGGAAAGCCAGGGTGTTTTGTGACTTGGAACTGCTCAGGTCAGGATTTGCTCAGTCCTCATCTCCATCTATTGCTCTTGCTGCCTGCAACCCCTTGAAATATTCATTTGGCCTTTTACTTGTCAGTGGTGTTTAATACCCCAGGCATATAACGATCAGCTGGGACGTTTTGGATTCAGTTACAGTCATTGTTTTGGGATTATCTAGAAAGCTGACACTGGGCTGGAAATTAATGAGTGTGTATTCCCTTTGTAACCAGTAAGGCAGGTGTATTTACTTAAAAAAAAAAATAAAAAAATAATGAAGTAGCTTCCCAAAAACCAGGTGATGGTTTTCACACTGAGTTGAACTGAGTTGGCTTTTTATTTCTCACCTGGTTTCTGAGTTGTTGAGATTCATGGTGGTTGCTTTTCCAGTTTTTTATTTGCAGCTACTAGAGTTGGAAATGTAGCTTAGAGGGGGGAAAAAAAAAAGGACTTTTTCTCTCCTGAGGTATCTGAAGTTCAAGCTGAGATACTTCAGAGCTTCTCAGGTTGATCTGGGTGTTGGACAGGATAGAATTGTAGAGTCATTTAGGTTGGAAAAAACCCTTAAAATCCAGGAGTCCAAGTGTAAACCCAGCACTGCCAAGCCCACCACTAAATCATGTCCCTCAGCACTGGTGGGACTCGGAGGCTTTGGGAAGCAGAACACCACTGAATTTGGAACATATATTTTTATCCTGGCAATCTCAAATGATGGCTGCATCTGAGAACACCAGAAGCTTTTCCAAGTTGGCAACCAGAGGTACCAGGGAGGAGACTGCCCATCCTCTGAGCTGAAAGCCTTGCTTTTGGAGGGTGGTGCTCTGGGGTTCCCCAGCTGATGGATTGTGGTGGTGTTTTTATGTACCACTGTGATTTGGTGATCAGTCACCGACCTTTACCTTTCTGTTTGGAGCCTCTGTGCTGCCCAGATTGAGTTGTTGCTGAGTTTTCTGAACAAGGCCAAGCTAAAAGGCCAGTGAGAAGTTACAGCTGCTACAAAATGCCAAAAAAAACCCCCAACTCAACCCAAGCCCTGTGATTATTATTACTTCAGGCTGCTGCTCTCATTTCAGAGATGCCAGCTGTCCTTCCACCAGCCACTTACCTGTCATGATGGCAAGTTAATCGTTGCCTATGTAACAGCACAAGCTGGAAAGCTCTGGGTGTTTGCTGTGGGGGACTTGGCAGGTGATCCAGTGAGGAAAAGTCTGGTTGACCTTTCAGGCAGAGCTGATCTGCTGGCCTTGAAGGTGAGGGTGGTTTCTTTTTCTCTGTGTTGATTATTTGGTACAAATACAGCAGTCTGAATGAAGGACAGATGCCCTGAGGTGTGAGCCTGGTTAAGAAGTGAAACATTTTGGGGATATTAGATTTTGTGACCCTTTTTTTTTTTAGTTGTCGTGTTTGTGTGCGAGTTCAACTCCAGCATTTTGCAGGGAGTGTGATTTTGTGGAGGGAAGACATTGATCTTAGGTGGCAGAAAAGCAATGGATGTTTGTGTTCTGATGCCTGCTCAAGTGCTTTCTCTTCCCTATCTGCAGGATGCTCTGCCCTGAAATCAGATCTCGTCTGACTGATACATTTTAAGCAGGATGACTCTGACTCCTTCACAACTTCCAAGTGTAAATGTGTTAATGTTTTGCCCAGCACGTTATTTCCATCGGGCTGAACTTTTCATTGTGTTTTCTCAGTTTGGGTTTACGTTCAACTCCTCCAGCCTTTCCTAGTCAGTGAATTCTTCAGCATTCCTGACACCCTGGTAGCCCCCAAATTGCAAAGAAAAAAAACCCACCCCAACCACCACCCATTCCCCCCCGGCTTGATTTGCTAAAGACTTTCCTCTCCCCAACCTCCAAGCCCCCAAAATCTGAGCCCCGGGGGGAAAGTGGAAGTTGCTTCCTCAGACCTGTCAACTCCTGTGCTTCCAGGAGGAGCCTAATGATGTTGAGCCCTCTGTGATTCTTTCACACTTGTCTGCTTCAATCTCCCACCGCCAGACAAGCAGTGGCTGAGCGGGGGGGGGGGATGAAAGTCCTGCCACGGTGGAAAGCTGCTGGGTGGGAAGGAAATTTGGGATGGGATGCAAATCCTCTGGAGCGTAGCTGGGTCGGGGTGGTTTTGTTGTGTTGGTCGGTTGCTTTTCCCCTGCAGTTTAATATGATTTTTGTCTCCATGCCTAGGAAATCCAAGCAGGTTTTGGAGGGGCTCGGGGAGGGATAAGAGTGAAGAATTCTGCCAAGTGTTTCCCATCTGCCTGATGTGATGTAGGGGGGAGTAAACAGCAGGATTTGACCACGGAGGGAAGAGGATTAGTGCTGAAATGGAGTCCATAGGTGGTCAGAAGCCTAATGATATGTCGGTGGAGATTGACCCTCTCTGCTTTTTTTTTTTTTTTAAACCAATTACCAGACCACTTGTCCTAAGGACATTTTGTGCCTGGAGGCTCCATATAAAAATACCAGGGTTGCATTAAGAGAATAATAACAGTCGTCTCTCCAAGCACTCCCTGCAGGTCCCCTGAGCCTCCCCTGCTTGAAGGTGGATGAGAAATGCCACTGGCATAAATCTGGGGAGCAACTGGTGTGCAGCCTGTTACGGGGACCCTGAGAAAGTGCTGTCACCAGCCAGGTTCTCACTGAATGCTGGCCCTTGCCCCCCAGTCAGATGAGTGATTTACCCTGTGCTTTTCCCCAGTGCTCTGCAGGAGGGCAGGATTCTTGTGTGGGAGTGACTTTTAAAAATAATTTTTCCTTAAAAACCTCTCTTGGACGTGTGAGCTTGGTTTGTGGTTTGCCAAAGGACCAGGGTCAAAACCAACAGCCTCTGGCTGATTTGTGTCAGCAAATCAGAATTCCAGTGTCAGAAACTGGGCTTTGTAAGAGGCAGAGGGAGAAAGCAAGGCTGAGCTGGACAGAGGTGCTCTTTCACCAGGCTGTGGTGGGGCTGCCAACGTTCAGCTTCTGCACTAAAGTTCCCAAGGGATCAGGTTGGCACTGGAGGAGGAGAGCGTGTCCCTGGGAATGATCTTAGCTCAGGTGCTCTTTGGCATCTCTTGGGGGTAAAGTGGTGTAACAAACACCATGGGCAGTCCAGGATGGATGATACCAGTGACTACTAAGCCTCCTGGCTGAAATCAGGACTGGCAAGTCCTCAAGTAGGAGACCTTTGCATTCAGTACTGTCTTCTTGAGATGTTTTATAGCTGGATTGGAGGGTGAATCCCTGCTGGTCCTGCCACTCAGCTGGGACCTCACGGTGGGACACGTGGTTCAGGTTCTGTGGTGGGGAAGCCTGGTGACCAGCTGGCTGTAGATACTGGTGTGGTCTGGGTCTGACACCAGCTCTCACCCTCTGGGGTGGCTGTGACCTGCTGCCTGAGGTGGCATCTGCTCTCCTCCAGCTGCTGGGCATTATGGGCTCTGCCTTTGGAGCCCCAAAGTGCTGCTTTGCTTCAGCAGATGCTTCCACTGCAGCTTGGCCAAGCACAAGATTTCCTAGCACTCTTGAGTCGAGATGCCTGCCAGTGGCTCTTTTTGTCTCCCTTCCCTCATTTCTTTGAGCAGTTGCTTTTCAGGCACTGAAAACCACAAGTGTTCTCCCTTCCAAAATACTCCTTCCAGCTGGCCAGTGAGAACCAAACAAATCTCTGCTTCCTCTTGCAGCTGAGAGACCTCCTTAAGAGACAAGAGGTGTGGATTTAGGAGAGCAGGGTAGTAGAAACAGCAAAACACATGGGAAAATGTCTCTGGTGACTTCTTAGAAGCTTCTCCAAGGGCAGTGCTCCCCAGCCAGGGCTGTGTCATCACCCCAGTGGGTGGTGGGTCACCCAAGGAGCGTTTAGAGGTGAGTGGCAGTCCCTGGGTGTTAAATCACTATTGTGTTAGCAGGTAGCTCCACTGGGGACTGTGCTTGCAACCAGTACGTGCCATGCCCATCATAAAACCTGGATAAACCCCCCGGGGATGTTTTCTTCTTTGACTGCTCCAGAATCCTGTTCCAGCACGTTCAAGTTAGTCACCCAACATCTGCTGGCTTTGCCTTCCTATCAGGAATCAGTCAGAGGTAAAACTTCTCAGGAGGACCTTTGCCAGCACGTCCATCAACAGGCAGGACTCTTCAGGGAGCACTCGGGTGGCTTTAATCCAACCCAAGGACAGCAGGATGCAGCTGCCACCTGCAGACCAGCGTTTGCAGGAGGACCCTGACATCCAGGCCATGCCTAAAAGGTTCTCAGTGAACCCTAAAAAATGTGTTCGTTGATGATTTTCCATTATTATTCCTTCAAATGTGACTTTTTTTTTGGTGGTCTCTGAATCCATCTGCAGCAGCCTGATTTTGGGGGTGGTGGCAGTGGAAGGCAGGAGGAAGGGAGGGGGGATGTGGCTCACGTGGGAGCTGTCAGAGCTTCAGGGATGCTGGCAGGGGGGGGTTGGATGATGCCCCTTCCATTCTCAGTGTGGTGGGGGCACTGTGAGGCTGAGCACAGCAGCCTTGAGAAGAGAGCTGGCTCTGTTGTGGTGGTTCTGTTGTGCTCCTCCTCCTCCACCTTTGCACCTTTAGGGATCCTCCTTTGGACAATTCAGCTTAAGCTGCAGGTTCCCCTGCTCCACTAAAACCATCAGCCCTGTTTGCCCCCCTTAGTCACCACAAACGAGCTGTTGGGTTTGATGCTAACCCAGTGCTGATCTACTGCTGCTTTTCATCATACCAGAGTAGCAACAAATACATGTCTAAACGGCCTTTCTATCCTGCTGTGCTGCTTTGGAGCCTTTCGTTGCCATCCCAGTGCAGCCTCCCCCTGCCTGGCATTTGAAAGGACAGGGTTTTGTTGTCATAAAATCAGAATTTGTCCAGTTGTGGTGTGAACAAGGGGATGCAGCAGAGTAGGTGGAAGGGGACACATGAGGTCTTTATTTAGGTGTTTCTAACAACTACACCTTTTATTTAGGTGCAGGGCCATCTCCACCCAGAGCAGGGTCCTCAGAGCCCCCCAAACCTCCCCTGGGATGGTGCCAGGGCTGGGGCAGCCACCACCTCTCTGGGCAGCCTGGGCCAGGCTCTGACACCCTC